>JAJGSR010000084.1:0-35896 GCA_020745775.1 Theristicus caerulescens
GCAGGGATTTGGGAAGATTTGGTGACCCAGAGCGGGGATGTTGGGGCACGGTGCCGGGGTGGGGGCCACAACCACCAGCAGCACATTTTGCGCAGTAGTAGGTGGCCGTGTCTTCGCCCTTCAGGCTGTTCATCTGCAGCGTGAGCGTGCTCTGGGAGTTGTCCTTGGAGATGGTGAAGCGCCCTTTGACTGCTGACGTGTAGTTTGTGCTACTGCCATCGCTGTAAATAACTGCGACCCCTTCGAGCCCCTTCCCGGGCGCCTGTCGCACCCAGTACATGGTGTAGCTGTTGAAGTCGTAGCCGGAGACCTTGCAGTGGAGGGTGAGGGACCCCCCAGGTGTCTGGAGGCCCCCTCCAGTCTCCACCAGCTGGGTAGGACCCAGCCCCGCTGACCCCTCCCTGGGCGCAGAGTTGGGGGGCGATGGCGGGAGCAGGCGACTCAATTCTGTCCTTCCTCCCTCCCCAGGGCTGCGGGCGGCCGTGACGCTGGTGGAGAGCGGAGGGGGCACCCAGACACCTGGGGGGTCCCTCACCCTCCGCTGCAAGGCCTCCGGCTTCGACTTCAGCAGCTACACCATGCAGTGGGTGCGACAGGCGCCCAGGAAGGGGCTTGAGTGGGTCGCAAGTATTCAGAGCGATGGTAGTGTGTCCCAAAAATCCCAACATCTTTCTGAAAACTCATCCCAAAGCCCAAAGTCCCGCAAGGCCTCCAGCTTCACCTTCAGCAGCTACGCCATGAATTGGGTGCGACAGGCGCCCGGGAAGGGGCTCGAGTTCGTCGCACAAATTAACAGCGGTGGTAGTAGCCCAGGCTTTGGTTACACATGGTACCCGTCAGCGTTCAAAGGGAGCTTCACCATCTCCAGGGACAACTCCCAGAGCACGCTCACGCTGCAGATGAACAGCCTGAAGGGCGAAGACACGGCCACCTACTACTGCGCCAGAGAAGTTTATGGAGGCAGGGCTGCTGGCACCGTACCCGAGCATCCCTATACAATTTCCCCAAATCCCAGCACCTTCCTGAAACCCCTGCACGTCCTCGGTGCAAGGGGTCTGGGCTCAGGGCAGGGGCCCAGGGCTGGGTCAGGGGGCTGGAAACAAAGGGTCAATATTTGGGTCAAAACAGTTGAGATTTGGGGGAAATGGTCAAGGTTTGGGGCAAACGGTCGAGGTTTGGGGCAAAACGGTCGAGGTTTGGAGCAAACGATCAAGGTTTGGGGCAAACGGTCAAGGTTTGGGGCCAACTGGTTGAGGTTTGGAGCAAACGGTTGCGGTTTGGGGCTAATGGTCGAGATTTGGTACAAACGGTCGCGGTGTCAGGCAAAAACGCTCAAGGTTTGGGGCAAAAGTGATTCAGGTTTTGGGTAAAAACAGTTGAGATTTGGGGAAAAATGGTCGAGTTTGGGGCAAACAGTTGAGGTTTGGGGCAAAACAGTCAAGGTTTGGGGCAAAACAGTTGAGGTTTGGGGCAAGCGGTCAAGATTTGTGGCAAACGGTCAAGATTTGGGGCAAAAAGGTCGATGTTTGGGGCAAACGGTTGAAGTTTGGAGCAAAAACAGTCGAGGTTTGGGGTAAACAGTCAAGATTTGGGGCAGAAATCATTCAAGTTTGGGACAAACGGTCAAGGTTTGCAGCAAAACGGTTGAGGTTTGCAGAAAAACAGTCAAGGCTTGGGGCAAAATGGTCAAGGTTTGGTGGAAAAGGTTGAGATTTGGGGTAAAAATGGTTGAGTTTTGGTGCAAATGGTCAAGGCTTGGGGCAAATGGTTGAGATTTGGGGCAAACTGTCGAGGTTTGGGGCAAAAACGGTGGAGGTTTGGGCCAAGGATCTGGGACGGCTGTGGGGGTGCGGGCTGGGGGCAGCAGTTTTGGGAAGATTTGGTGACCCAGCGCAGGGATGTTGGGGCACGGTGCCGGGGTCGGGGCCACAACCACCATCAGCACCCTTCGCGCAGTAGTAGGTGGCCGTGTCTTCGCCCTTCAGGCTGTTCATCTGCAGCGTGAGCGTGCTCTGGGAGTTGTCCCTGGAGATGGTGAAGCGCCCTTTGACCGCCGGCGCGTAGTATGCGCTACCACCGCTGTAAATACGTGCAACCCACTCGAGCCCCTTCCCAGGCGCCTGTCGCACCCAGCTCATGCCGTTGCTGCTGAAGGTGAAGCCGGAGGCCTTGCAGCGGAGGGTGAGGGACCCCGCGGGTGTCTGGAGGCCCCCTCCGCTCTCCACCAGTGTCACGGCCGCCCGCAGCCCTGGGGAGGGAGGAAGGACAGAATTGAGTCGCCCGCTCCCGCCATCGCCCCCCAACTCCGCGCCCGGGGAGGAGGTCAGCGGGGCTGGGTCCTACCCAGCTGCTCCAAACCCCTACTCTGTGCCCCCCTTGTCCTCAGCCCAAATCCTTACTCCAGCAGAAACCCTGCCCTCAGCCCTAATTCCTGCCCCAAGCTGGGTCCTGGGAGGGCTTGGGCTTCACCTTCAGCAGCTACGAAATGGAGTGGGTGCGACAGGCGCCCGGGAAGGGGCTCGAGTTCGTCGCGGGTATTGACAGCTATGGTAGCACAGACTACGGGTCGGCGGTGCAAGGGCGCTTCACCATCTCCTGGGACAACTCCCAGAGCACGCTCACGCTGCAGATGAACAGCCTGAAGGGCGAAGACACGGCCACCTACTACTGCGCGAAAGCTGCTGCTGGTGGTTGTGGCCCCGACCCCGGCACCGTGCCCACCCATCCCCGCCTTGGGTCACCAAATCTTCCCAAAACCGCTGCCCCCAGCCCGGACCCCCACAGCCCTGCCAGATCCTTGGCCCAAACCTCAACTGTTTGCCACAAACCTCGACCGTTTGCCCCAAGCCTTGACCATTTGCCACAAACCTCAACCATTTTCCCCCTATCTCAACTGTTTTCCCCAAGCTCAACCACTTTGCCCCAAACTTCAATGATTTTTGCCCCAAACCTCAACCGTTTGCCCCAAACCTTGAGCGTTTTTGCCTGAAACCTCAACCGTTTGTACCGAATGTCGACCATTTCCCCCAAATCTCAACTGTTTTGACCCACATCTTGACCTTTGTTTCCAGACCCCTGACCCAGCCCTGGGCCCCTGCCCTGAGCCCGGACCCCTTGCACCGAGGACGTGCAGGGGTTTCAGGAAGGTGCTGGGATTTGGGGAAATTGTATAGGGATGCTCGGGTACGGTGCCAGCAGCCCTGCCTCCATAAACTTCTCTGGCGCAGTAGTAGGTGGCCGTGTCTTCGCCCTTCAGGTTGTTCATCTGCAGCGTGAGCGTGCTCTGGGAGTTGTCCCTGGAGATGGTGAAGCGCCCTTGCACTGCCGGCGCGTAGTATGGGCTACTACCATCGCTGTAAATTTCTGCAACGTACTCGAGCCCCTTTCCAGGCGCCTGTCGCACCCAAACCATCCAGTTGCTGCCGCTGAAGGTGAAGCCGGAGGCCTTGCAGCGGAGGGTGAGGGACCCCCCGGGTGTCTGGGTGCCCCCTCCGCTCTCCACCAGCGTCACGGCCGCCCGCAGCCCTGGGGAGGGAGGAAGGACAGAATTGAGTCGCCCGCTCCCGCCATCGCCCCCCAACTCCGCGCCCGGGGAGGGGGTCAGCGGGGCTGGGTCCTACCCAGCTGGTGGAGACCGGAGGGGGCCTCCAGACACCCGGGGGGTCCCTCACCCTCCGCTGCAAGGCCTCCGGCTTCACCTTCAGCAGCACCAGCATGGGATGGGTGCGACAGGCGCGCGGGAAGGGGCTCGAGTTCGTCGCCAGTATTTGGAGCGATGGCAGTGACACAAGATGCGCCCCATCAGGCACGGCAAAGTTTTCCACCATCCCAGCATCTTCCCACACCCTTTGCCCCCACCCTGACCATCCCTGCCCTGCATCCCAGCATCCCAGCAGCTTCCCGCAACCCCTGCACCCAGCACAGACCCTTGCAGGGTACCCAGAGCCTTGCACTGAGCCCAACCCCCTGCCCCGTCCCTGGAGCCTTGCCCAGCTCCTGCCCCGTGCACCCAGACCCCATCCCTGCCCCCTGCCTGCTCCACCCCAGGGACACCAACCCCCGCCCCGTGCCCAAAACCCTGTGCCCTGAGCCCAAAGGACTGGACCCAGCCCAAGCCCCTGCTCGGAGCCCCCCTTGTCCTGAGCCTAAATGCTTAAACCCAGCCCAAACCCAGCCCTGAGCCCTAATCCCTGTCCCGAGCTGGGTCCTGCCAGGGCTGCGGCTTCACCCCACGGCTCCGGCCCGTTCGGGGTGCCCCAGGCAGGAGGCAGGGATGCCCTGGGGAGGGGCAGAAGGGGAGACCCCCCAGGGCTGCCAGGTCCTGCTCCAGGCTGGCAGCAGCCTCGGGGGAGCCAAGCTGGGTCCTGGGGGGTCTGGGCACAGGCAGGGCTCCGGGCTGGGCGCAGGGTGTGGGCTCAGAGCAGGGATTTGGGAAGATTTGGTGACCCAGTGTGGGGATGTTGGGGCACGGTGCCGGGGTCCAGGCTCGGGGCAGGCAGATGCATGGGCTGCAGCCGTGCCAGCGCTGCAGAGAGGCTGGGGGCTGCCGGGCATCGCTGCCTCCTGCCTCCCGCGGGGACAGCGCTCGCCTGCGGTTTTCCTGCCCAGGCACCGCCTCAGTGCCACAACCAGCACCAGTAGTTTTCACGCAGTAGTAGGTGGCCGTGTCTTCGACCTTCAGGCTGTTCATCTGCAGCGTGAGCGTGCTCTGGGAGTTGTCCCTGGAGATGGTGAAGCGCCCTTGCACCGCTGGCGCGTAGGATGTGTAACTACCACCAGTGCTGCTAATTTCTGCGACCCCCTCGAGCCCCTTCCCGGGCGCCTGTCGCACCCACTGCATGTAGGCGCTGCTGAAGGTGAAGCCGGAGGCCTTGCAGCGGAGGGTGAGGGACCCCCTGGGTGTCTGGAGGCCCCCTCCAGTCTCCACCAGCTGGGCAGGACCCAGCCCCGCTGACCCCCTCCCCGGGTGCGGAGTTGGGGGGCGATGGCGGGAGCGGGCGACTCAATTCTGTCCTTCCTCCCTCCCCAGGGCTGCGGGCGGCCGTGACGCTGGTGGAGAGCGGAGGGGGCCTCCAGACACCCGGGGGGTCCCTCACCCTCCGCTGCAAGGCCTCCGGCTTCACCTTCAGCAGCACCAGCATGGGATGGGTGCGACAGGCGCCCGGGAAGGGGCTTGAAGCTGTTGCGGCTATTAACAATGATGGTAGTAGCACAGGCTACGTGCCGGCGGTGCAAGGGCGCTTCACCATCTCCTGGGACAACTCCCAGAGCACGCTCACGCTGCAGATGAACAGCCTGAAGGTCGAAGACACGGCCACCTACTACTGCGCAAAAGCTACTGATGCTGGCCCGGACCCCGGCACCGTGCCCCAACATCCCCGCACTGGGTCACCAAATCTTCCCAAAACCCCTGCCCCCAGCCCGGACCCCCACAGCCCTCCCAGATCCTTGGCCCAAACCTCGACTGTTTGCCACAAACCTTGACCATTTGCCCCAAACCTCAGCCATTTGCCACAAACCTCGGCCATTTGCCCTAAATCTTGACTGTTTGCCCCAAACCTTGACTGGTTTTGCTCCAAACCTCAACTGTTTGCACCAAACCTCAATGGTTTTTGTCCCAAACCTCAACCGTTTGCCAGAAACCTCAACCGTTTGCCCCAAACCTCAACTTTTTTGCCCCAAACCTCGACCGTTTGCCCCAAACCTCAACTGTTTGCCACAAACTCAACCATTTTTCCACAAATATCGACTGGTTTTGCCCCAAACCTCAATCATTTTTGCCCCTAATCTTGAGTGTTTGCCCCAAACCTCGACCGTTTCCCCCAAACCTTAACCATTGGCCCCAAATCTCGACCATTTCCCCCAAATCTCGACCATCTTCCCCAAACCTCAACCGTTTTGCCCCAAATCTCACCTGATCCCAGCATCTTTTTGGAAACACAGCCCCAAGCAGAAAGCTCAGCAAGGCCTCCGGCTTCACCTTCCGCAGCATCGGCATGGGATGGGTGCGAGAGGCGCCCGGGAAGGGGCTGGGTGCGAGGGTCTGGGCTCAGAGGAAGGGACTGGGCTTGGAGCAGACGTCTGCGCTTGGAGCAAAGGGTCTGGCGTCAGTACGGGGGCCGGGATGGGTGCAGGGGTCTGGGCTGGGTGCAGGGGGCTGGGCTGGGTGCGGGGATTTGGGAGATGCTGAGATGCTGGAACCCAGTGCGGGGATGTTGGGGCATGGTGCCGGGGTCCGGGCTCGGGGCAGGCAGATGCATGGGCTGCAGCCGTGCCAGCGCTGCAGAGAGGCTGGGGGCTGCCGGGCATCGCTGCCTCCTGCCTCCCGCGGGGACAGCGCTCGCCTGCGGTTTTCCTGCCCAGGCACCGCCTCGGTGCCACAACCAGCACCAGTAGTTTTCGCGCAGTAGTAGGTGGCCGTGTCTTCGCCCTTCAGGCTGTTCATCTGCAGCGTGAGCGTGCTCTGGGAGTTGTCCTTGGAGATGGTGAAGCGCCCTTTGACCGCTGACCGGTACCATGTGTAACCAGTGCTGTTAATAGTTGCGACCCACTCGAGCCCCTTCCCAGGCGCCTGTCGCACCCAGAACATGCCTTTGCTGCTGAAGTCGAAGCCGGAGCCCTTGCAGCGGAGGGTGAGGGACCCCCCCGGGTGTCTGGGTGCCCCCTCCGCTCTCCACCAGCGTCACGGCCGCCCGCAGCCCTGGGGAGGGAGGAAGGACAGAATTGAGTCGCCCGCTCCCGCCATCGCCCCCCAACTCCGAGCCCGGGGAGGGGTCAGCGGGGCTGGGTCCTGCCCAGCTGGTGGAGACTGGAGGGGACCTCCAGACACCCGGGGGGTCCCTCACCCTCCGCTGCAAGGGCTCCAGCTTCACATTTAGGAGCAACGTCATGATGTGGGTGCGACAGGCGCCCGGGAAGGGGCTCGAGTACGTCGCGCTTATTAACAGTGCTGGTAGTTGGACAAACTACGCACCGGCGGTGCAGCGGCGCTTCACCATCTCCAGGGACAACTCCCAGAGCACGCTCACGCTGCAGATGAACAGCCTGAAGGGCGAAGACACGGCCACCTACTACTGTGTGAAACCTGCTGCTGATTGCAGGGATGCTGGCACCGTACCCGAGGATCCCTACTCTATTTCCTCAACTCCCAGCATCTTCCCAAACCCCCTGCACGTCCTCGGTGCAAAGGGCCTGGGATCGGTGCAAAGAGTCCAGGCTGGGTGCAAGGGGTCCGGGCTCCAGTCAAGGGCTCCGGGCTTGGAGCAAGTGTCCAGGCTGGGGGCAGGGATTTGGGAAGATGCTGAGATGCTGGGACCCAGGGCGGGGATGTTGGGGCACGGTGCCGGGGTCGGAGCCACAACCACCACCAGCACATTTCGCGCAGTAGTAGGTGGCCATGTCTTCGCCCTTCAGGCTGTTCATCTGCAGCGTGAGCGTGCTCTGGGAGTTGTCCCAGGAGACGGTGAAGCGCCCTTGCACCGCCGACGCGTAAGCTGTGTAACCATCGCTGTCAAGTCTTGCGACTGACTCGAGCCCCTTCCCAGGCGCCTGTCGAACCCAGTACATGCTGGTGCTGCTGAAGGTGAAGCCGGAGGCCTTGCAGTGGAGGGTGAGGGACCCCCCGGGTGTCTGGGTGCCCCCTCCGCTCTCCACCAGCTGCACGGGCAGCCTCAGCGTCCCTGTTCTGCATCCCAACATCCCAGCACATTCCTGAAACCTTCACCCAGCCCCGACCCCTGCACCCAGCACAGACCCTTGCACCCAGCCCAGGTCCTTGCCCTCAGCCTGCACCATTTGCACCAAGCCCAGACCCTTGCACCCAACCCAGATAATTTGCAATGAACCTCGGCCCCTGAATGGGGCCCAAATCCTCGACTCTTGACGCAAAGCCCAGCCCCGCGCCTCCTCTGCAAGGGCTCCGGCTTCACCTTCAGCAGCATCGGCATGAGCTGGGTGCGACAGGCGCCCGGGAAGGGGCTCGAGTACGTCGCGGGTATTGACAGCGGTGGTAGTGGCACAGACTACGGGCCGGCGGTGCAAGGGCGCTTCACCATCTCCTGGGACAACTCCCAGAGCACGCTCACGCTGCAGATGAACAGCCTGAAGGGCGAAGACACGGCCACCTACTACTGCACGAAAAGTACTGATGGTGCTGGTTGTGGCCCCGACCCCGGCACCGTGCCCCAACATCCCCGCTCTGGGTCACCAAATCTTCCCAAAACCGCTGCCCCCAGCCCGGACCCCCACAGCCCTCCCAGATCCTTGGCCCAAACCTCCACCGTTTTTGCCCCAAACCTCAACTGTTTGCCCAAAGCCTTGACCATTTGCCCCAAGCCTTGATCATTTGCTCCAAACCTCGACAATTTGCCCCAAACCTCGAGCATTTGCCCCAAAACTCGACCATTTTTACCCCAGATCTCAACCTTTTGCACCAAACCTTGACCATTTGCTCCAAACCTTGACAATTTGCCCCAAACCTTGACTGTTTGCCTCGAGCCTCTGCCATTTGTACCAAATCTCAACCAACTGCAGCCCCCTGGGCACAGAGGACCCCCCAGCAGGACACATCCCCCATCAGCCCCCCTCCACCTTCCTCCTCCTCCTCGCAGCCCTGCCAGGTAGGGCCCAGCCCCTCTGACCCCCTCCCCGGGCGCGGAGTTGGGGGGCGATGGCGGGAGCGGGCGACTCAATTCTGTCCTTCCTCCCTCCCCAGGGCTGCGGGCGGCCGTGACGCTGGTGGAGAGCGGAGGGGGCACCCAGACACCCGGGGGGTCCCTCACCCTCCGCTGCAAGGGCTCCGACTTCACCTTCAGCTGGTGCAGCATGAACTGGGTGCGACAGGCGCCTGGGAAGGGGCTCGAGTACGTCGCGAGTATTAGCATCTTTGGTAGCACAGACTACGCGTCAGCGGTGCAAGGGCGCTTCACCGTCTCCAGGGACGACTCCCAGAGCACGCTCACGCTGCAGATGAACAGCCTGAAGGGCGAAGACACGGCCACCTACTACTGCGCCAGAGAAGCTGGTGCTGGTTGTGGCACCGAGGTGGTGCCTGGGCAGGAAAACCGCAGGCGAGCGCTGTCCCCGCGGGAGGCAGGAGGCAGCGATGCCCGGCAGCCCCCAGCCTCTCTGCAGCGCTGGCACGGCTGCAGCCCATGCATCTGCCTGCCCCGAGCCCTGGAGATGGTGAAGCGCCCTTGCATCGCCGACGCGTAACTTGTGCTAATGCCATCGCTGGTAATAAGCATGACCCCCTCGAGCCCCTTCCCGGGCGCCTGTCATGCCCAAACCATGTCGTAGCTGCGGAAGGTGAAGCCGGAGGCCTTGCTGAGCTTTCTGCTTGGGGCTGTGTTTCCAAAAGGAAGCTGGGATCGGGTGAGATTTGGGGCAAAATGGTTGAGGTTTGGGGCAAATGGTCGAGATTTTGGGCAAATGGTTAAGGTTTGGGGCAAATGGTCAAGATTAGGGGCAAAAGTGATTGAGGTTTGGGGCAAAACAGTCGAGGTTTGGGGCAAAACGGTCGAGGTATGGGGCAAATTGGTTGAGGTTTGGGGCTAATGGTCGAGATTTGGTACAAACGGTCGAGGTTTCAGGCACAATCGGTCAAGGTTTGGGGCAAAACAGTCGAGGTTTGGGGCAAACCAGTCGAGATTTGTGGCAAATGTTCAAGATTTGGGGCAAAAGGTCAAGATTTTGGGCAAACATTTGAGAATTGGTACAAATCATTGAGGCTCGAGGCAAACGGTGGACGTTTGGGGCAAACGGTTGAGGTTTAGGGCAAATGGCTGAGGTTTGTGGCAAACGGTCGAGGTTTGGGGCAAAATCGGTCGAGGTTTGGTCCAAGGATCTGGGACGGCTGTGGGGGTGCGGTCTGGGGGCAGGGGTTTTGGGAAGATTTGGTGACCCAGTGCAGGGATGTTGGGGCACGGTGCCAGGGTCGGGGCCACAACCACCAGCACTTTTCGTGCAGTAGTAGGTGGCCGTGTCTTCGACCTTCAGGTTGTTCATCTGCAGCGTGACCGTGCTCTGGGAGTTGTCGCTGGAGATGGTGAAGCGCCCTTGCACCGCCGACGCGTAGTATGTGCTACCACCGCTGTAAATACTTGCGACGTACTCGAGCCCCTTCCTGGGCGCCTGTCGCACCCAGTACATGTTGGTGCTGCTGAAGTCGAAGCCGGAGGCCTTGCAGCGGAGGGTGAGGGACCCCCCGGGTGTCTGGGTGCCCCCTCCGCTCTCCACCAGCGTCATGGCCTCACGCAGCCCTGGCGAGGGGGCAGAAGGGGAGACCCCCAAGGGCTGCCAGGTCCTGCTCCAGCCTGGCAGCAGCCTCGGAGGAGCCAAGCTGGGTCCTGGGGGGTCTGGGCACAGGCAGGGCTCCGGGCTGGGCGCAGGGTGTGGGCTCAGAGCAGGGATTTGGGAAGATTTGGTGACCCAGGGCGGGGATGTTGGGGCACGGTGCCGGGGTCGGGGCCACAACCACCATCAGCACCCTTCGCGCAGTAGTAGGTGGCCGTGTCTTCGACCTTCAGGCTGTTCATCTGCAGCGTGAGTGTGCTCTGGGAGTTGTCCTTGGAGATGGTGAAGCGCCCTTTGACCGCTGACCGGTACCATGTGTAACCAGTGCTGTTAATAGCTGCGACCCACTCGAGCCCCTTCCCGGGCGCCTGTCGCACCCATCCCATGCTGTAGCTGCTGAAGGTGAAGCCAGAGGCCTTGCAGCGGAGGGTGAGGGACCCCCCGGGTGTCTGGAGGCCCCCTCCGCTCTCCACCAGCGTCACGGCTGCCCGCAGCCCTGGGGAGGGAGGAAGGACAGAATTGAGTCGCCCGCTCCCGCCATCGCCCCCCAACTCCGTGCCCGGGGAGGGGTCAGCGGGGCTGGGTCCCCCCCAGCTGCTCCAAACCCCTACTCTGTGCCCCCCTTGTCCTCAGCCCAAATCCTTACTCCAGCAGAAACCTCGCCCTGAGCCCTAATTCCTGTCCCAAGCTGGGTCCTGGGAGGGCTCGGGCTTCACCTTCAGCAGCTACGAAATGCTCTGGGTGCGACAGGCGCCCGGGAAGGGGCTCGAGTTCGTCGCAACTATTTACAGCGGTGGTAGCACAGACTACGGGTCAGCGGTGCAAGGGCGCTTCACCATCTCCAGGGACAACTCCCAGAGCACGCTCACGCTGCAGATGAACAGCCTGAAGGGCGAAGACACGGCCACCTATTACTGCACGAAAAGTACTGATGGTGGTTGTGGCCCCGACCCCAGCACCGTGCCCCAACATCCTTGCTCTGGGTCACCAAATCTTCCCAAAACCGCTGCCCCCAGCCCGCACCCCCACAGCCGTCCCAGATCCTTGGACCAAACCTCGACTGTTTTTGCCCCAAACCTCAACCATTTGCCCCAAACCTCAACCAGTTTGCCCCAAGCCTCGACCATTTGCCACAAACCTTGACCATTTGCCCCCTATCTCAACTGTTTTCCCAAAACCTCAACCACTTTGCCCCAAACTTCAATGATTTTTGCCCCAAAACTCAACCAGTTTGCCCCAAACCTTGACCGTTGGTAACAAATCTCGACCATTTTTCCCAAACCTCAACCGTTTGCCCCAAACCTTGACCGTTTGTAACAAACCTCAACTGTTTTTCCCCAAACCTTGATCGTTTGTGCCCGAAACCTTGTCCGTTTGTACCAAATCTCAACCTTTTTGCCCCAAACCTCAACTGTTTTTCCCCACACCTCAATCATTTTTGCCCCAAACCACAAGCATTTACTACAAACCTTGACTGATTTTCCCGCAAACCTCGACCGTTTTGTTGCAAACCTTGACTGTTTGCCCCAAACCTCGACTGTTTTGCCCCAAACCATGACCATTTGTCTCGAGCCTTGACTGTTTTTGCCCAAACCTCGGCTGTTTTTGCCCAAATCTTGACTGTTTGCCCCAAACCTCAACGGTTTTTGTACCAAACCTCAACCATTTGCACGAAACCTCAACGGTTTGCCCCAAACCTCAACCATTTGCCCCAAACCTTGACTGTTTGTGCCTGACACCGCGACCGTTTGTACCAAATCTTGACCATTTTCCCCATACCTCAACCGTTTGCTCCAAACCTCAATCAGTTTGCCCCAAACCTTGACTGTTTTGTCCCAAACCTCAACTGTTTTGCCCCAAACCTCGACTGTTTGCCTCGAGCCTCTGCCATTTGTACCAAATCTCAACCAACTGCAGCCCCCTGGGCACAGAGGACCCCCCAGCAGGACACATCCCCCATCAGCCCCCCTCCACCTTCCTCCTCCTCCTCGCAGCCCTGCCAGGTAGGGCCCAGCCCCTCTGACCCCCTCCCCGGGCGCGGAGTTGGGGGGCGATGGCGGGAGCGGGCGACTCAATTCTGTCCTTCCTCCCTCCCCAGGGCTGCGGGCGGCCGTGACGCTGGTGGAGAGCGGAGGGGGCACCCAGACACCCGGGGGGTCCCTCACCCTCCGCTGCAAGGCCTCCGGCTTCACCTTCAGCGGCAGCAACTGGATGGTTTGGGTGCGACAGGCGCCTGGGAAGGGGCTCGAGTTTGTCGCACAAATTAACAGCGGTGGTAGTAGCCCAGGCTTTGGTTACACATGGTACCCGTCAGCGGTCAAAGGGAGCTTCACCATCTCCTGGGACAACTCCCAGAGCACGCTCACGCTGCAGATGAACAGCCTGAAGGGCGAAGACACAGCCACCTACTACTGCGCCAAGATGCTGCTGGTGGTCGTGTCCCTGACCCCGGCACCGTGCCCCAACATCCCCGCGCTGGGTCACCAAATCTTCCCAAAACCCCTGCCCCCAGCCCGGACCCCCACAGCCATCCCAGATCCTTGGCCCAAACCTTGACCGTTTTGCCCCAAACCTCAACCGTTTGCCCCAAACCTTGAGCGTTTTTGCCTGAAACCTCAACCGTTTGTACCGAATGTCGACCATTTCCCCCAAATCTCAACTGTTTTGACCCACATCTTGACCCTTTGTTTCCAGACCCCTGACCCAGCCCTGGGCCCCTGCCCTGAGCCCGGACCCCTTGCACCGAGGACGTGCAGGGGTTTCAGGAAGGTGCTGGCATTTGGGGAAATTGTATAGGGATGCTCAGGTACGGTGCCAGCAGCCCTGCCTCCATAAACTTCTCTGGCGCAGTAGTAGGTGGCCGTGTCTTCGCCCTTCAGGCTGTTCATCTGCAGCGTGAGCGTGCTCTGGGAGTTGTCCTTGGAGATGGTGAAGCGCCCTTTGACTGCCGGCGCGTAGGATGTGCTACTACCATCGCTGTAAATTTCTGCAACGTACTTGAGCCCCTTTCCAGGCGCCTGTCGCACCCAAACCATCCAGTTGCTGCTGCTGAAGGTGAAGCCGGAGGCCTTGCAGCGGAGGGTGAGGGACCCCCCGGGTGTCTGGGTGCCCCCTCCGCTCTCCACCAGCGTCACGGCCGCCCGCAGCCCTGGGGAGGGAGGAAGGACAGAATTGAGTCGCCCGCTCCCGCCATCGCCCCCCAACTCCGCGCCCGGGGAGGGGGTCAGCGGGGCTGGGTCCTACCCAGCTGGTGGAGACCGGAGGGGGCCTCCAGACACCCGGGGGGTCCCTCACCCTCCGCTGCAAGGCCTCCGGCTTCACCTTCAGCAGCACCAGCGTGGGATGGGTGCGACAGGCGCGCGGGAAGGGGCTCGAGTTCGTCGCCAGTATTTGGAGCGATGGCAGTGACACAAGATGCGCCCCATCAGGCACGGCAAAGTTTTCCACCATCCCAGCATCTTCCCACACCCTTTGCCCCCACCCTGACCATCCCTGCCCTGCATCCCAGCATCCCAGCAGCTTCCCGCAACCCCTGCACCCAGCACAGACCCTTGCAGGGTACCCAGAGCCTTGCACTGAGCCCAACCCCCTGCCCCGTCCCTGGAGCCTTGCCCAGCTCCTGCCCCGTGCACCCAGACCCCATCCCTGCCCCCCTGCCTGCTCCACCCCAGGGACACCAACCCCCGCCCCATGCCCAAAACCCGGTGCCCTGAGCCCAAAGGACTGGACCCAGCCCAAGCCCCTGCTCGGAGCCCCCCTTGTCCTGAGCCTAAATGCTTAAACCCAGCCCAAACCCAGCCCTGAGCCCTAATCCCTGTCCCGAGCTGGGTCCTGCCAGGGCTGCGGCTTCACCCCACGGCTCCGGCCCGTTCGGGGTGCCCCAGGCAGGAGGCAGGGATGCCCTGGGGAGGGGCAGAAGGGGAGACCCCCCAGGGCTGCCAGGTCCTGCTCCAGGCTGGCAGCAGCCTCGGGGGAGCCAAGCTGGGTCCTGGGGGGTCTGGGCACAGGCAGGGCTCCGGGCTGGGTGCAGGGTGTGGGCTCAGAGCAGGGATTTGGGAAGATTTGGTGACCCAGTGTGGGGATGTTGGGGCACGGTGCCGGGGTCCAGGCTCGGGGCAGGCAGATGCATGGGCTGCAGCCGTGCCAGCGCTGCAGAGAGGCTGGGGGCTGCCGGGCATCGCTGCCTCCTGCCTCCCGCGGGGACAGCGCTCGCCTGCGGTTTTCCTGCCCAGGCACCGCCTCAGTGCCACAACCAGCACCAGCTTCGCTGGCGCAGTAGTAGGTGGCCGTGTCTTCGACCTTCAGGCTGTTCATCTGCAGCGTGAGCGTGCTCTGGGAGTTGTCCCTGGAGATGGTGAAGCGCCCTTGCACCGCTGGCGCGTAGGATGTGTAACTACCACCAGTGCTGCTAATTTCTGCGACCCCCTCGAGCCCCTTCCCGGGCGCCTGTCGCACCCACTGCATGTAGGCGCTGCTGAAGGTGAAGCCGGAGGCCTTGCAGCGGAGGGTGAGGGACCCCCTGGGTGTCTGGAGGCCCCCTCCAGTCTCCACCAGCTGGGCAGGACCCAGCCCCGCTGACCCCCTCCCCAGGCGCGGAGTTGGGGGGCGATGGCGGGAGCGGGCGACTCAATTCTGTCCTTCCTCCCTCCCCAGGGCTGCGGGCGGCCGTGACGCTGGTGGAGAGCGGAGGGGGCACCCAGACACCCGGGGGGTCCCTCACCCTCCGCTGCAAGGCCTCCGGCTTCACCTTCAGCAGCACCAGCATGGGATGGGTGCGACAGGCGCCCGGGAAGGGGCTTGAAGCTGTTGCGGCTATTAACAATGATGGTAGTAGCACAGGCTACGTGTCAGCGGTGCAAGGGCGCTTCACCATCTCCAGGGACAACTCCCAGAGCACGCTCACGCTGCAGATGAACAGCCTGAAGGGCGAAGACACGGCCACCTACTACTGCGCGAAAGCTACTGATGCTGGCCCCGACCCCGGCACCGTGCCCCAACATCCCCGCACTGGGTCACCAAATCTTCCCAAAACCGCTGCCCCCAGCCCGGACCCCCACAGCCCTCCCAGATCCTTGGCCCAAACCTCGACTGTTTGCCACAAACCTTGACCATTTGCCCCAAACCTCAGCCATTTGCCACAAACCTCGGCCATTTGCCCTAAATCTTGACTGTTTGCCCCAAACCTTGACTGGTTTTGCTCCAAACCTCAACTGTTTGCACCAAACCTCAATGGTTTTTGTCCCAAACCTCAACCGTTTGCCAGAAACCTCAACCGTTTGCCCCAAACCTCAACTTTTTTGCCCCAAACCTCGACCGTTTGCCCCAAACCTCAACTGTTTGCCACAAACTCAACCATTTTTCCACAAATATCGACTGGTTTTGCCCCAAACCTCAATCATTTTTGCCCCTGATCTTGAGTGTTTGCCCCAAACCTCGACCGTTTCCCCCAAACCTTAACCATTGGCCCCAAATCTTGACCATTTCCCCCAAATCTCGACCATTTTCCCCAAACCTCAACCATCTTGCCCCAAATCTCACCTGATCCCAGCATCTTTTTGGAAACACAGCCCCAAGCAGAAAGCTCAGCAAGGGCTCCGGCTTCACCTTCCACAGCATCGGCATGGGATGGGTGCGAGAGGCGCCCGGGAAGGGGCTGGGTGCGAGGGTCTGGGCTCAGAGGAAGGGACGGGGCTTGGAGCAGACGTCTGCGCTTGGAGCAAAGGGTCTGGCGTCAGTACGGGGGCTGGGATGGGTGCAGGGGTCTGGGCTGGGTGCAGGGGGCTGGGCTGGGTGCGGGGATTTGGGAGATGCTGAGATGCTGGAACCCAGTGCGGGGATGTTGGGGCATGGTGCCGGGGTCCGGGCTCGGGGCAGGCAGATGCATGGGCTGCAGCCGTGCCAGCGCTGCAGAGAGGCTGGGGGCTGCCGGGCATCGCTGCCTCCTGCCTCCCGCGGGGACAGCGCTCGCCTGCGGTTTTCCTGCCCAGGCACCGCCTCGGTGCCACAACCAGCACCAGTAGTTTTCGCGCAGTAGTAGGTGGCCGTGTCTTCGCCCTTCAGGCTGTTCATCTGCAGCGTGAGCGTGCTCTGGGAGTTGTCCCAGGAGACGGTGAAGCGCCCTTGCACCGCCGACGCGTAAGCTGTGTAACCATCGCTGTCAAGTCTTGCGACTGACTCGAGCCCCTTCCCAGGCGCCTGTCGAACCCAGTACATGCTGGTGCTGCTGAAGGTGAAGCCGGAGGCCTTGCAGTGGAGGGTGAGGGACCCCCCGGGTGTCTGGAGGCCCCCTCCGCTCTCCACCAGCTGCACGGGCAGCCTCAGCGTCCCTGCCCTGCATCCCAACATCCCAGCACATTCCTGAAACTCCTGCACCCAGCCCAGACCCCTGCACCCAGCACAGACCCTTGCACCCAGCCCAGGTTCTTGCCCTCAGCCTGCACCATTTGCACCAAGCCCAGACCCTTGCACCCAGCACAGACCCCTGCCCCGAACCCAGATAATTTGCAATGAACCTCGGCCCCTGAATGGGGCCCAAATCCTCGACTCTTGACCCAAAGCCCTGCCCCGCGTCTCCTCTGCAAGGGCTCCGGCTTCACCTTCAGCAGCATCGGCATAAACTGGGTGCGACAGGCGCCTGGGAAGGGGCTCGAGTACGTCTCGGGTATTGACAGCGATGGTAGTGGCACAGACTACGGGCCGGCGGTGCAAGGGCGCTTCACCATCTCCAGGGACAACTCCCAGAGCACGCTCACGCTGCAGATGAACAGCCTGAAGGGCGAAGACACGGCCACCTACTACTGCGCGAAAAGTGCTGGTGGTGGTTGTGGACCCGGCACCGTGCCCCAACATCCCCGCCCTGGGTCCCAGCATCACAGAATCACCAAGTCCAACCGCTAACCCAGCACTGCCAAGGCCACCACTAACCCATGTCCCCAAGCACCACATCTCCCCGGCTTTTAAATCCCCCCAGGGATGGGGACTCAGCCCCTGCCCTGGGCAGCCTGGGCCAGGCCCTGACAGCCCTTTGGGGAAGGAGTTTTTCCCAATCCCCAACCTAACCCTGCCCTGGCGCAGCTTGAGGCCGTTCCCTCTCGTCCCATCGCTTGTTCCTGGGGAGAAGAGACCGACCCCCCCGGCTCCAGCCTCCTTTCAGGCAGTTGCAGAGAGCGATGAGGGCTCCCCTCAGCCTCCTCTTCTCCAGGCTGAGCACCCCCAGATCCCCCAGCACCCCCACACTCTATCCCCAACTCCCAGCATCTTCCCAAACCCCCTGCACGTCCTCGGTGCAAAGGGTCTGGGCTGGGTGCAAAGAGTCCAGGCTGGGTGCAAGGGGTCCGGGCTCCGGTCAAGGGCTCTGGACTTGGAGCAAGCGTCCAGGCTGGGGGCGGGGATTTGGGAAGATGCTGGGACCCAGTGCGGGGATGTTGGGGCACGGTGCCGGGGTCGGGGCCACAACCACCAGCAGCATATTTCGCACAGTAGTAGGTGGCCGTGTCTTCGCCCTTCAGGCTGTTCATCTGCAGCGTGAGCGTGCTCTGGGAGTTGTCCTTGGAGATGGTGAAGCGCCCTTTGACCGCTGACCGGTACCATGTGTAACCAGTGCTGTTAATAGCTGCGACCCACTCGAGCCCCTTCCCAGGCGCCTGTCGCACCCAGTACATGGCTTTGCTGCTGAAGTCGAAGCCGGAGCCCTTGCAGCGGAGGGTGAGGGACCCCCCGGGTGTCTGGGTGCCCCCTCCGCTCTCCACCAGCGTCACGGCCGCCCGCAGCCCTGGGGAGGGAGGAAGGACAGAATTGAGTCGCCCGCTCCCGCCATCGCCCCCCAACTCCGCGCCTGGGGAGGGGTCAGCGGGGCTGGGTCCTGCCCAGCTGGTGGAGACTGGAGGGGACCTCCAGACACCCGGGGGGTCCCTCACCCTCCGCTGCAAGGCCTCCGGCTACGACTTCAGCAGCTACACCATGTACTGGGTGCGACAGGCGCCCGGGAAGGGGCTCGAGTACGTCGCGCTTATTAACAATGCTGGTAGTTGGACAAACTACGCACCGGCGGTGCAGGGGCGCTTCACCATCTCCAGGGACAACTCCCAGAGCACGCTCACGCTGCAGATGAACAGCCTGAAGGGCGAAGACACGGCCACCTACTACTGCGCGAAAGCTGCTGCTGATTGCAGGGCTGCTGGCACCGTACCCAAGGATCCCTACTCTATTTCCTCAACTCCCAGCATCTTCCCAAACCCCCTGCACGTCCTCGGTGCAAAGGGCCTGGGCTCGGTGCAGACAGTCCAGGCTGGGTGCAAGGGGTCCGGGCTCCGGTCAAGGGCTCTGGGCTTGGAGCAAGCGTCCAGGCTGGGGGCGGGGATTTGGGAAGATGCTGAGATGCTGGGACCCAGTGCGGGGATGTTGGGGCACGGTGCCGGGGTCGGGGCCACAACCACCATCGGCACATTTCGCGCAGTAGTAGGTGGCCGTGTCTTCGACCTTCAGGCTGTTCATCTGCAGCGTGAGCGTGCTCTGGGAGTTGTCCCAGGAGATGGTGAAACGCCCTTGCACCGCCGGCACATACCATGTGCTACCAGTGCTGTAAATACTTGCAACCGACTCGAGCCCCTTCCCGGGTGCCTGTCGCACCCAGTACAAGCCGTAGCTGCTGAAGGTGAAGCCGGAGGCCTTGCGGGGCTTTGGGCTTTGGGATGTGTTTTCAGAAAGATATTGGGATTTTGGGACACACTACCATCGCTCTGAATACTTGCGACCCACTCGAGCCCCTTCCCGGGCGCCTGTCGCACCCAGTACATGATGGTGCTGCTGAAGGTGAAGCCGGAGGCCTTGCAGCGGAGGGTGAGGGACCCCCCGGGTGTCTGGGTGCCCCCTCCAGTCTCCACCAGCTGGGTAGGACCCAGCCCCGCTGACCCCCTCCCCGGGCGCGGAGTTGGGGGGCGATGGCGGGAGCGGGCGACTCAATTCTGTCCTTCCTCCCTCCCCAGGGCTGCGGGCGGCCGTGACGCTGGTGGAGAGCGGAGGGGGCACCCAGACACCCGGGGGGTCCCTCACCCTCCGCTGCAAGGCCTCCGGCTTCACCTTCAGCAGCGTCAGCATGGGATGGGTGCGACAGGCGCCTGGGAAGGGGCTCGAGTTCGTCGCACAAATTAACAGCGGTGGTAGTAGCCCAGGCTTTGGTTACACATGGTACCCGTCAGCGGTCAAAGGGAGCTTCACCATCTCCTGGGACAACTCCCAGAGCACGCTCACGCTGCAGATGAACAGCCTGAAGGGCGAAGACACAGCCACCTACTACTGCGCCAAGATGCTGCTGGTGGTCGTGTCCCTGACCCCGGCACCGTGCCCCAACATCCCCGCGCTGGGTCACCAAATCTTCCCAAAACCCCTGCCCCCAGCCCGGACCCCCACAGCCATCCCAGATCCTTGGCCCAAACCTTGACCGTTTTGCCCCAAACCTCAACCGTTTGCCCCAAACCTTGAGCGTTTTTGCCTGAAACCTCAACCGTTTGTACCGAATGTCGACCATTTCCCCCAAATCTCAACTGTTTTGACCCACATCTTGACCCTTTGTTTCCAGACCCCTGACCCAGCCCTGGGTCCCTGCCCTGAGCCCGGACCCCTTGCACCGAGGACGTGCAGGGGGTTCAGGAAGGTGCTGGCATTTGGGGAAATTGTATAGGGATGCTCGGGTACGGTGCCAGCAGCCCTGCCTCCATAAACTTCTCTGGCGCAGTAGTAGGTGGCCGTGTCTTCGCCCTTCAGGCTGTTCATCTGCAGCGTGAGCGTGCTCTGGGAGTTGTCCCTGGAGATGGTGAAGCGCCCTTGCACTGCCGGCGCGTAGTATGGGCTACTACCATCGCTGTAAATTTCTGCAACGTACTCGAGCCCCTTTCCAGGCGCCTGTCGCACCCAAACCATCCAGTTGCTGCTGCTGAAGGTGAAGCCGGAGGCCTTGCAGCGGAGGGTGAGGGACCCCCCGGGTGTCTGGAGGCCCCCTCCGCTCTCCACCAGCGTCATGGCCGCCCGCAGCCCTGGGGAGGGAGGAAGGACAGAATTGAGTCGCCCGCTCCCGCCATCGCCCCCCAACTCCGCGCCCGGGGAGGGGGTCAGCGGGGCTGGGTCCTACCCAGCTGGTGGAGACCGGAGGGGGCCTCCAGACACCCGGGGGGTCCCTCACCCTCCGCTGCAAGGCCTCCGGCTTCACCTTCAGCAGCACCAGCGTGGGATGGGTGCGACAGGCGCGCGGGAAGGGGCTCGAGTTCGTCGCCAGTATTTGGAGCGATGGCAGTGACACAAGATGCGCCCCATCAGGCACGGCAAAGTTTTCCACCATCCCAGCATCTTCCCACACCCTTTGCCCCCACCCTGACCATCCCTGCCCTGCATCCCAGCATCCCAGCAGCTTCCCGCAACCCCTGCACCCAGCACAGACCCTTGCAGGGTACCCAGAGCCTTGCACTGAGCCCAACCCCCTGCCCCGTCCCTGGAGCCTTGCCCAGCTCCTGCCCCGTGCACCCAGACCCCATCCCTGCCCCCTGCCTGCTCCACCCCAGGGACACCAACCCCCGCCCCATGCCCAAAACCCGGTGCCCTGAGCCCAAAGGACTGGACCCAGCCCAAGCCCCTGCTCGGAGCCCCCCTTGTCCTGAGCCTAAATGCTTAAACCCAGCCCAAACCCAGCCCTGAGCCCTAATCCCTGTCCCGAGCTGGGTCCTGCCAGGGCTGCGGCTTCACCCCACGGCTCCGGCCCGTTCGGGGTGCCCCAGGCAGGAGGCAGGGATGCCCTGGGGAGGGGCAGAAGGGGAGACCCCCCAGGGCTGCCAGGTCCTGCTCCAGGCTGGCAGCAGCCTCGGGGGAGCCAAGCTGGGTCCTGGGGGGTCTGGGCACAGGCAGGGCTCCGGGCTGGGTGCAGGGTGTGGGCTCAGAGCAGGGATTTGGGAAGATGCTGGGACCCAGCGCGGGGATGTTGGGGCACGGTGCCGGGGTCCAGGCTCGGGGCAGGCAGATGCATGGGCTGCAGCCGTGCCAGCGCTGCAGAGAGGCTGGGGGCTGCCGGGCATCGCTGCCTCCTGCCTCCCGCGGGGACAGCGCTCGCCTGCGGTTTTCCTGCCCAGGCACCGCCTCGGTGCCACAACCAGCACCAGCTTCACTGGCGCAGTAGTAGGTGGCCGTGTCTTCGCCCTTCAGGCTGTTCATCTGCAGCGTGAGCGTGCTCTGGGAGTTGTCCCTGGAGATGGTGAAGCGCCCTTGCACCGCTGGCGCGTAGTATGTGTAACTACCACCAGTGCTGCTAATTTCTGCGACCCCCTCGAGCCCCTTCCCGGGCGCCTGTCGCACCCACTGCATGTAGGCGCTGCTGAAGGTGAAGCCGGAGGCCTTGCAGCGGAGGGTGAGGGACCCCCCGGGTGTCTGGAGGCCCCCTCCAGTCTCCACCAGCTGGGCAGGACCCAGCCCCGCTGACCCCCTCCCCGGGCGCGGAGTTGGGGGGCGATGGCGGGAGCGGGCGACTCAATTCTGTCCTTCCTCCCTCCCCAGGGCTGCGGGCGGCCGTGACGCTGGTGGAGAGCGGAGGGGGCACCCAGACACCCGGGGGGTCCCTCACCCTCCGCTGCAAGGCCTCCGGCTTCACCTTCAGCAGCACCAGCATGGGATGGGTGCGACAGGCGCCCGGGAAGGGGCTTGAAGCTGTTGCGGCTATTAACAATGATGGTAGTAGCACAGGCTATGTGTCAGCGGTGCAAGGGCGCTTCACCATCTCCAGGGACAACTCCCAGAGCACGCTCACGCTGCAGATGAACAGCCTGAAGGGCGAAGACACGGCCACCTACTACTGCGCGAAAGCTACTGATGCTGGCCCCGACCCCGGCACCGTGCCCCAACATCCCCGCACTGGGTCACCAAATCTTCCCAAAACCGCTGCCCCCAGCCCGGACCCCCACAGCCCTCCCAGATCCTTGGCCCAAACCTCGACTGTTTGCCACAAACCTTGACCATTTGCCCCAAACCTCAGCCATTTGCCACAAACCTCGGCCATTTGCCCTAAATCTTGACTGTTTGCCCCAAACCTTGACTGGTTTTGCTCCAAACCTCAACTGTTTGCACCAAACCTCAATGGTTTTTGTCCCAAACCTCAACCGTTTGCCAGAAACCTCAACCGTTTGCCCCAAACCTCAACTTTTTTGCCCCAAACCTCGACCGTTTGCCCCAAACCTCAACTGTTTGCCACAAACTCAACCATTTTTCCACAAATATCGACTGGTTTTGCCCCAAACCTCAATCATTTTTGCCCCTGATCTTGAGTGTTTGCCCCAAACCTCGACCGTTTCCCCCAAACCTTAACCATTGGCCCCAAATCTTGACCATTTCCCCCAAATCTCGACCATTTTCCCCAAACCTCAACCATCTTGCCCCAAATCTCACCTGATCCCAGCATCTTTTTGGAAACACAGCCCCAAGCAGAAAGCTCAGCAAGGGCTCCGGCTTCACCTTCCGCAGCATCGGCATGGGATGGGTGCGAGAGGCGCCCGGGAAGGGGCTGGGTGCGAGGGTCTGGGCTCAGAGGAAGGGACGGGGCTTGGAGCAGACGTCTGCGCTTGGAGCAAAGGGTCTGGCGTCAGTACGGGGGCTGGGATGGGTGCAGGGGTCTGGGCTGGGTGCAGGGGGCTGGGCTGGGTGCGGGGATTTGGGAGATGCTGAGATGCTGGAACCCAGTGCGGGGATGTTGGGGCACGGTGCCGGGCTCCGGGCTCGGGGCAGGCAGATGCATGGGCTGCAGCCGTGCCAGCGCTGCAGAGAGGCTGGGGGCTGCCGGGCATCGCTGCCTCCTGCCTCCCGCGGGGACAGCGCTCGCCTGCGGTTTTCCTGCCCAGGCACCGCATCGGTGCCACAACCAGCACCAGTAGTTTTCGCGCAGTAGTAGGTGGCCGTGTCTTCGCCCTTCAGGCTGTTCATCTGCAGCGTGAGCGTGCTCTGGGAGTTGTCCTTGGAGATGGTGAAGCGCCCTTGCACCGCCGACGCGTAAGCTGTGTAACCATCGCTGTCAAGTCTTGCGACTGACTCGAGCCCCTTCCCAGGCGCCTGTCGCACCCATCCCATGCCGGTGCTGCTGAAGGTGAAGCCGGAGGCCTTGCAGCGGAGGGTGAGGGACCCCCCGGGTGTCTGGAGGCCCCCTCCGCTCTCCACCAGCTGCACGGGCAGCCTCAGCGTCCCTGCCCTGCATCCCAACATCCCAGCACATTCCTGAAACTCCTGCACCCAGCCCAGACCCCTGCACCCAGCACAGACCCTTGCACCCAGCCCAGGTTCTTGCCCTCAGCCTGCACCATTTGCACCAAGCCCAGACCCTTGCACCCAGCACAGACCCCTGCCCCGAACCCAGATAATTTGCAATGAACCTCGGCCCCTGAATGGGGCCCAAATCCTCGACTCTTGACCCAAAGCCCTGCCCCGCGTCTCCTCTGCAAGGGCTCCGGCTTCACCTTCAGCAGCATCGGCATAAACTGGGTGCGACAGGCGCCTGGGAAGGGGCTCGAGTACGTCTCGGGTATTGACAGCGATGGTAGTGGCACAGACTACGGGCCGGCGGTGCAAGGGCGCTTCACCATCTCCTGGGACAACTCCCAGAGCACGCTCATGCTGCAGATGAACAGCCTGAAGGGCGAAGACACGGCCACCTACTACTGCGCCAAAGATGCTGGTGGTGGTTGTGGACCCGGCACCGTGCCCCAACATCCCCGCCCTGGGTCCCAGCGTCACAGAATCACCAAGTCCAACCGCTAACCCAGCGCTGCCAAGGCCACCACTAACCCATGTCCCCAAGCACCACATCTCCCCAGCTTTTAAATCCCCCCAGGGATGGGGACTCAGCCCCTGCCCTGGGCAGCCTGTGCCAGGCCCTGACAGCCCTTTGGGGAAGGAGTTTTTCCCAATCCCCAACCTAACCCTGCCCTGGCGCAGCTTGAGGCCGTTCCCTCTCGTCCCATCGCTTGTTCCTGGGGAGAAGAGACCGACCCCCCCCGGCTCCAGCCTCCTTTCAGGCAGTTGCAGAGAGCGATGAGGGCTCCCCTCAGCCTCCTCTTCTCCAGGCTGAGCACCCCCAGATCCCCCAGCACCCCCACACTCTATCCCCAACTCCCAGCATCTTCCCAAACCCCCTGCACGTCCTCGGTGCAAAGGGTCTGGGCTGGGTGCAGAGAGTCCAGGCTGGGTGCAAGGGGTCCGGGCTCCGGTCAAGGGCTCTGGACTTGGAGCAAGCGTCCAGGCTGGGGGCGGGGATTTGGGAAGATGCTGGGACCCAGTGCGGGGATGTTGGGGCACGGTGCCGGGGTCAGGGCCACAACCACCAGCAGCATATTTCGCACAGTAGTAGGTGGCCGTGTCTTCGCCCTTCAGGCTGTTCATCTGCAGCGTGAGCGTGCTCTGGGAGTTGTCCTTGGAGATGGTGAAGCGCCCTTTGACCGCTGACCGGTACCATGTGTAACCAGTGCTGTTAATAGCTGCGACCCACTCGAGCCCCTTCCCAGGCGCCTGTCGCACCCAGTACATGGTGTAGCTGCTGAAGTCGAAGCCGGAGGCCTTGCAGCGGAGGGTGAGGGACCCCCCGGGTGTCTGGGTGCCCCCTCCGCTCTCCACCAGCGTCACGGCCGCCCGCAGCCCTGGGGAGGGAGGAAGGACAGAATTGAGTCGCCCGCTCCCGCCATCGCCCCCCAACTCCGCGCCTGGGGAGGGGTCAGCGGGGCTGGGTCCTGCCCAGCTGGTGGAGACTGGAGGGGACCTCCAGACACCCGGGGGGTCCCTCACCCTCCACTGCAAGGCCTCCGGCTACGACTTCAGCAGCTACACCATGTACTGGGTGCGACAGGCACCCGGGAAGGGGCTCGAGTACGTCGCGCTTATTAACAGTGCTGGTAGTTGGACAAACTACGCACCGGCGGTGCAGGGGCGCTTCACCATCTCCAGGGACAACTCCCAGAGCACGCTCACGCTGCAGATGAACAGCCTGAAGGGCGAAGACACGGCCACCTACTACTGTGCGAAAGCTGCTGCTGATTGCAGGGCTGCTGGCACCGTACCCAAGGATCCCTACTCTATTTCCTCAACTCCCAGCATCTTCCCAAACCCCCTGCACGTCCTCGGTGCAAAGGGCCTGGGCTCGGTGCAGACAGTCCAGGCTGGGTGCAAGGGGTCCGGGCTCCGGTCAAGGGCTCTGGGCTTGGAGCAAGCGTCCAGGCTGGGGGCGGGGATTTGGGAAGATGCTGAGATGCTGGGACCCAGTGCGGGGATGTTGGGGCACGGTGCCGGGGTCGGGGCCACAACCACCATCAGCACATTTCGCGCAGTAGTAGGTGGCCGTGTCTTCGACCTTCAGGCTGTTCATCTGCAGCGTGAGCGTGCTCTGGGAGTTGTCCCAGGAGATGGTGAAACGCCCTTGCACCGCCGGCACATACCATGTGCTACCAGTGCTGTAAATACTTGCAACCGACTCGAGCCCCTTCCCGGGTGCCTGTCGCACCCAGTACAAGCCGTAGCTGCTGAAGGTGAAGCCGGAGGCCTTGCGGGGCTTTGGGCTTTGGGATGTGTTTTCAGAAAGATATTGGGATTTTGGGACACACTACCATCGCTCTGAATACTTGCGACCCACTCGAGCCCCTTCCCGGGCGCCTGTCGCACCCAGTACATGATGGTGCTGCTGAAGGTGAAGCCGGAGGCCTTGCAGCGGAGGGTGAGGGACCCCCCGGGTGTCTGGGTGCCCCCTCCAGTCTCCACCAGCTGGGTAGGACCCAGCCCCGCTGACCCCCTCCCCGGGCGCGGAGTTGGGGGGCGATGGCGGGAGCGGGCGACTCAATTCTGTCCTTCCTCCCTCCCCAGGGCTGCGGGCGGCCGTGACGCTGGTGGAGAGCGGAGGGGGCACCCAGACACCCGGGGGGGTCCCTCACCCTCCGCTGCAAGGCCTCCGGCTTCACCTTCAGCAGCGTCAGCATGGGATGGGTGCGACAGGCACCCGGGAAGGGGCTCGAGTTCGTCGCGAGTATTAGCAGCAGTGGTAGTACCACAATCTACGCACCGGCGGTCAAAGGGCGCTTCACCGCCTCCAGGGACAACTCCCAGAGCACGGCCACGCTGCAGATGAACAGCCTCAGGGCTGCTTTTTGTTTTTCTTTTTTTTTGTTGTTTGTTTTGGTTTTGGGGTTTTTTTTTGGATTTTTCGGTTTTGTTGTGCTATTTTTCATGCACGAAAAGTGCAGATGTTGGTACCGGCACTGACGCGGTGCCTGGGCAGGAAAACCGCAGGCGAGCGCTGTCCCCGCGGGAGGCAGGAGGCAGCGATGCCCGGCAGCCCCCAGCCTCTCTGCAGCGCTGGCACGGCTGCAGCCCATGCATCTGCCTGCCCCGAGCCCGGACCCCGGCACCGTGTCCCCAAATCCCAGCACCTTCATGGCATCCTTGCCCAAAGAATTAGTTTTTGTAGCAATTTGGACCCTTGCACCAAGCACAAAACCCTTTATTCAGTCCAAATCCTCAGCTTTTGGCCCAAATCCCTGCCCCGCGTCTCTTCTGCAAGGGCTCTGGCTTCACCTCCAGCAGCTCCGGCATGTTCTCAGTGCCACCGGCAGACAGAGCCTTCCAAAAATTCTTGCACCAAGCCCAGAAATCCCCATCCCGCAACCCAAAATCCCAGCATCTCCCCAAAATCCTTGCTCCCAGCCCAGAAATCCCCATCCCGCAACCCAAAATCCCAGCATCTCCCCAAAATCCTTGCTCCCAGCCCAGAAATCCCCACCCTGCATCCCAAAATCCCAGCATCTCCCCAAAATCCTTGCTCCCAGCCCAGAAATCCCCACCCTGCATCCCAAAATCCCTTTATTTCCCCAAAATCCTTGCTCCCAGCCCAGAAATCCCCTCCCCGCATCCCAAAATCCCTTTATCTCCCCAAAATCCTTGCTCAGAGCCCAGAAATCCCCACCCCACATCCCAAAATCCCTTTATCTCCGCAAAATCCTTGCTCAGAGCCCAGAAATCCCCACCCCACCTCTCAAAATCCCAGCATCTCCCCCAAATCCTTGCTCTGAGCCCAGAAATTCCCTCCCTGCATCCCAAAATCCCTTTATTTCCCCAAAATCCTTGCTCCCAGCCCAGAAATCCCCTCCCCGCCTCCCAAAATCCCTTTATTTCCCCCAAATCCTTGCTCCCAGCCCAGAAATCCCCACCCCACCTCTCAAAATCCCTTTATTTCCCCAAAATCCTTGCTCCCAGCCTAGAAATCCCTGTCCTGCACCCCAAAATCCCGGCATCTCCCCCCAAATCCCAGCATTTTCCCCCCAAATCCTTGCACCAGGGAGCAACCCAAAAAGCTCATTTCTGGCCTTCCTACCCCAAAACGACGCCGATGACATCAGCAACAAGGGTGTAGCAGAGCTTGCAATTAAATAATCCAACCCAGATTAAGCAGGGAGGGCAATTAAATAATTAAGGCCGAAGAATTAACGAGTGCCGGGAAGAGATTGCAATTAATTAATGCAGTGGCAATAAATGATAAGGGGTTTGCAGGGATTGCAATTAATTAATGCAGTGGCAATAAATGATAAGGGGTTTGCAGAGGTTGCAATTAATTAATGCAGTGGAAATAAATGATAAGGGGTTTGTAATTAATTAATGCAGTGGAAATAAATGATAAGGGGTTTGCAGGGATTGCAATTAATTAATGCAGTGGAAATAAATGATAAGGGCTCTGCAGGGATTGCAATTAATTAATGCAGTGGAAATAAATGATAAGGGGTTTGCAGGGATTGCAATTAATTAATGCAGTGGAAATAAATGATAAGGGGTTTGCAGGGATTGCAATTAATTAATGCAGTGGAAATAAATGATAAGGGGTTTGCAGGGATTGCAATTAAATTAATTAGTGTAAATAATTCTTCAGGGCTCTGCAAAGATTGTAATTAAATTAATCAGTTTAATTAAATGCTAAGGGCTCTGCAGAGCTTGCAATTAAATAATTCAGGGTAAATAAGTGATCAAGGCACTGCAGAGCTTGCAATTAAATAATTCAGGGTAAATAAGTGATCAAGGCACTGCAGAACCTGCAATTAAATAATTCAGGGTGAATAAGACATAGAAGTGCACTGCAGAGCTTGCAATTAATTAATTCAACGTATAAAAATGATGAGGGCAGGGCAGAGCTTGCAATTAAATTAATCAGGGCAAATAAAACATAAGGGTGCACTGCAGAGCTTGCAATTAAATAATTCAATATTAAAAAGATATAAGGGGGCACTGCAGAGCTTGCAATTAAATAATTCAGTGTAAATAAAACATAAGGGCTCAGTGCAGAGCTTGCAATTAAATAATTCAGGGTGAATAAGTGATCGAGGTGCTGCAGAGCTTGCAATTAAATTAATCAGAGCAAATAAGTGATAAGGGCAGTGCAGAGCTTGCAATTAAATAATTCAATATTAAAAAAGATACGAGTGCACTGCAGAGCTTGCAATTAAATTAATCAGGGCAAATAAAACATAAGGGTGCACTGCAGAGCTTGCAATTAAATAATTGAATATTAAAAATATAAGGGTGTGCAGCAGAGCTTGCAATTAAATAATTCAGGGTGAATAAGTGATCGAGGTGCTGCAGAGCTTGCAATTAAATTAATCAGAGTAAATATGTGATAAGGGCTCACTGCAGAGCTTGCAATTAAATAATTTGGTATAAAAATATATGAGGGCGCACTGCAGAGATCGCAATTAAATAATTGAATATTAAAAATATAAGGGTGTGCAGCAGAGCTTGCAATTAAATAATTCAGTATAAAAAGATACGAGGGTGCATTGCAGAGCTTGCAATTAAATAATTCAGGGTGAATAAATGATCGAGGTGCTGCAGAGCTTGCAATTAAATAATTCAGGGTGAATAAGTGATTGAGGTGCTGCAGAGCTTGCAATTAAATAATTCAGGGTGAATAAGTGATTGAGGTGCTGCAGAGCTTGCAATTAAATTAATCAGAGCAAATAAGTGATAAGGGCCCACTGCAGAGCTTGCAATTAAATAATTCAGTATTAAAAATATATGAGGGCGCACCGCAGAGCTTGCAATTAAATAATTCGGTATAAAAAGATATGAGGGTGCACTGCAGTGATTGCAATTAAATAATTGAATATTAAAAATATGAGAGTGTGCAGCAGAGCTTGGAATTAAATAATTCAATATTAAAAAGATGTAAGGGCTCGCTGCAGGGATTGCAAAGAAATAATTCAATATTAAAAAGATGTAAGGGCTCGCTGCAGAGCTTGCAATGAAAAATACTCAGTGTAATTCTGCGATTAATTCCCTAGAGACCTCGCAATTAAATAATTTGGCGCACACCTGCGATGAATTCCCTAGAGACCTCGCAATTAAATAATTCGGCGCACACCTGCGATGAATTCCCTAGAGATATCGCAATTAAATAATTCGGCGCACACCTGCGACGAATGCCCTAGAGATATCGCAATTAAAGAATTCGGCGTAAACAAGTGATCCGGGTGCCCAGCAGAGCTTGCAATTAAAGAATTCAAAGCCCCACCACTAACGAGCAGCCGGCAGAGATTTGCAATTAAAACACCGGGTAGGGCCCAGGGGTGGGGGCGGACCCCTCCCATGCAAATCCCCGGCACCCAGCGCCTTTAAAACCCCCCGGTCCCACCATGGTGGCACATCCCCAGTCTCCCCTACCCTCCACCATGGGCATCCACTTGGCTTCCACCTTCCTCCTCCTCCTCGCGGCCCTGCCAGGTAGGGCCCAGCCCCGCCGACCCCCTCCCCGGGCGCGGAGTTGGGGGGCGATGGCGGGAGCGGGCGACTCAATTCTGTCCTTCCTCCCTCCCCAGGGCTGCGGGCGGCCGTGACGCTGGTGGAGAGCGGAGGGGGCACCCAGACACCCGGGGGGTCCCTCACCCTCCGCTGCAAGACCTCCGGCTTCACCTTCAGCAGAACCAGCATGCAGTGGGTGCGACAGGCGCCCGGGAAGGGGCTCGAGTACGTCGCAAGTATTGACAGCTATGGTGGCACATACTACGCGTCGGCGGTCAAAGGGCGCTTCACCGCCTCCTGGGACAACTCCCAGAGCACGCTCACGCTGCAGATGAACAGCCTGAAGGTCGAAGACACGGCCACCTACTACTGCGCGAAAGCTGCTCACAGTGGCACCGATCCTGTGCGCGGCCGGCAAAAAACCCGGCATTGACTGGTTGCCCCGTGGGAGATGGAGGGCGGTGACGCGTGGCAACTCTCAGCCCTCTTGGCCGCGCTTGAGTGGCTGCAGCTGCTGCGTCAGGGCTTTGCTGGGAGCCCGGATCCTTTGTGTGGTGCCCAAGAGCTATTGCGTGGAGCCCAGACCCTTGCGAAGCACCCAAGAGCCTTTGCAGGGCACCCAAGCGCCCTTGCGCGGAAGATGAGGCCCTTTGCAGGGCACCCAAGCACCCTTGCATGGAGGATGAGGCCCTTCGCACAGCGCACAGACCCTTGCATGGTGCTCAAGAGTATTTCAAGGAACCCAGACCTTTGCAAAGCACCCAAGAGCCTTTACAGGGCACCCAAGCCCCCTTGCACAGAGGGTGAGACCCCCTTGCACAGCACCTGAGTGCCCTTGCACGGAGCCCAGACATTTTACACATTGCCCAAGAACCAAGGTTTAATCCAAATATGGAGATAATTTTGCCATTTATGGCAAGTTCTGCAACAACCTGGGCATAGTTTGCCCATTAGGACCAAAATTGGCCCCAAATCTGGGCCTGCTGTGGCTCTTTGGCCAACTTTTGACCAAAAACTAGGCAGGCTTTGTCTTTTAGGATCCGTTTTGCACCAAATCTGGGCAGGCTTTGCCCTTTGTGGCCAATTTTGCCCACAATCTGGGCCTCCTGTGGCTCTTTGGGCCATTCTTAACCCAAATCTGGGCACGCTTTGGTTCTTCAAACCACTTTCAACCCAAATCTGGGCAGGCTATGCCCTTTGGGCCCTTCTCGTCCCAAAGCGGGGCCCGCCGTGGCCCTTTGGGCCCTTCTCGTCCCAAAGCGGGGCCCGCCGTGGCCCTTTGGGCCCTTCTCGTCCCAAAGCGGGGCCCTTCATGACTTTTTCATCCCTTCTCGACCCAAATCTGGGCCCGCCGGGGCCCTTTGGGCCCTTCTCGACCCAAACTTGGGCCCGCTTTCCTCTTTAGGGCCCTTCTCGATGCAAAGCCAGGCCCACCAGGGCCCTTGGGGCCCTTCTTGACCCAAAGTTGGGCCCACTTTGCCCTTTGGGCCCTTCTCGACCCGAGTGCGGGCCCGCCGGGGCCCTTTGGGCCCTTCTCGACCCGAGTGCGGGCCCGCTGGGGCCCTTTGGGCCCTTCTCGACCCGAGTGCGGGCCCGCCGGGGCCCTTTGGGCCCTTCTCGACCCAAATCTGGGCCTATTGTGGTTCCCTGGGGCCTTCTCGACCCAAAGCCGGCCCGCCATGGCCCTCGGGGCCCTTCTCGACCCAAAGCCGGGCAGGCTTTGCCCTTCAGGGCCAGTTTTGCCCCAAAGCCGGGCAGGCTTTGCCCTTCAGGGCCAGTTTTGCCCCAAAGCCGGGCAGGCTTTGCCCTTCAGGGCCAGTTTTGCCCCAAAGCCGGGCAGGCTTTGCCCTTCAGGGCCAGTTTTGCCCCAAAGCCGGGCAGGCTTTGCCCTTCAGGGCCCTTCTCGACCCAAGTGCAGGCCCGCTGTGGCCCTTTGGGCCCTTCTCGACCCAAGTGCAGGCCCGCTGTGGCCCTTTGGGCCCTTCTCGACCCAAGTGCAGGCCCGCTGTGGCCCTTTGGGCCCTTCTCGACCCAAGTGCAGGCCCGCTGTGGCCCTTTGGGCCCTTCTCGACCCAAGTGCAGGCCCGCTGTGGCCCTTTGGGCCCTTCTCGACCCAAGTGCAGGCCCGCTGTGGCCCTTTGGGCCCTTCTCGACCCAAGTGCAGGCCCGCTGTGGCCCTTTGGGCCCTTCTCGACCCAAGTGCAGGCCCGCTGTGGCCCTTTGGGCCCTTCTCGACCCAAGTGCAGGCCCGCTGTGGCCCTTTGGGCCCTTCTCGACCCAAGTGCAGGCCCGCTGTGGCCCTTTGGGCCCTTCTCGACCCAAGTGCAGGCCCGCTGTGGCCCTTTGGGCCCTTCTCGACCCAAGTGCAGGCCCGCTGTGGCCCTTTGGGCCCTTCTCGACCCAAGTGCAGGCCCGCTGTGGCCCTTTGGGCCCTTCTCGACCCAAGTGCAGGCCCGCTGTGGCCCTTTGGGCCCTTCTCGACCCAAGTGCAGGCCCGCTGTGGCCCTTTGGGCCCTTCTCGACCCAAGTGCAGGCCCGCTGTGGCCCTTTGGGCCCTTCTCGACCCAAGTGCAGGCCCGCTGTGGCCCTTTGGGCCCTTCTCGACCCAAGTGCAGGCCCGCTGTGGCCCTTTGGGCCCTTCTCGACCCAAGTGCAGGCCCGCTGTGGCCCTTTGGGCCCTTCTCGACCCAAGTGCAGGCCCGCTGTGGCCCTTTGGGCCCTTCTCGACCCAAGTGCAGGCCCGCTGTGGCCCTTTGGGCCCTTCTCGACCCAAGTGCAGGCCCGCTGTGGCCCTTTGGGCCCTTCTCGACCCAAGTGCAGGCCCGCTGTGGCCCTTTGGGCCCTTCTCGACCCAAGTGCAGGCCCGCTGTGGCCCTTGGGGCCCTTCTCGACCCAAGTGCAGGCCCGCTGTGGCTGTTTGAGCCTTTCTCGACCCACATCTGGGCCCTCCGTGGCCCTTTTGGCTCTTCACAACCGAAATGTGGGTCTACTGTTGTTCCCTGGGCCCTTCTTGACCCAAATCTGGTCCCGTCGTGGCCCTTTGTCCCTTCTTGACCCAAACTTGGGCCCGCTTTCCTTTTTGGGCCCTTCTCGACCCAAATCTGAGCCCACCACGACCCTTTGGGCCATTCTCGACCCAAATCTGGGCACGCTTCTCCTTTTAGGACCATTTTTGCTTTAAATACGGGGAAATTTTTACCTTCTGCCTATTTTTGCCACAAATCTGGGTATGCTTTTCCTTTTACAACTATTTATACCCTCAGTTTGGGAATGTTTTGCCCTTTCCGGCTCATTTGGCCCCAAATCTGGGGATACTTTGCCCTTCCTGGCCAGTTTTCCCCTAAACATTGGCATTTCCCAGCCTTTTATGGCCATTTTTGCCCCAGCTCTGGGCAACTCTTGCCCTTTCTGGCTCATTTTGCCCTGAATACGAGCATTTCTCTGCCTTTCCTGGCCATTTTGGCCCCTTCCTGGGCTTGTAGTTGCCCTTTAGAGCTTTTTGAGCAAGAGCTGAGGGGAAGGTTTTGCTCTCCATGGCCGTTTTGCCCCCCAAATTGGGATGCTTTTGCCATTTGGGAATGGGTTTGGGTGCGGGAGGGAGGAGCAGAGCCTGTGGCCGCTCGGGCGTGCGGCCCCGCAGAGGAGGGGGCTGCGCCAGGGGGATTTTGTGCAGCCCTGTGTCACCGTGGGTGCTGGTTGTGCTGGTTGTGGTGCTGCTTTACCACAGTGGTGCAGGCAATGACAAAAACGGTGCTGGGATCTCAGCTCGGCTCCCGCCAGCGGCTGCGCGCGGGGGGGCCTTTCCCGGGGGACCAGCCCCCGCTTGGGCCCTCTTCCCCTTCCTGCCCACTTCTGCACCAAACCTGGCCACGTTTTACCCTTTAGGGCCCATTTTGCAGCAAATCTGGGGATGTTTTGCCTCTTAAATACCGCTTTTTACCCAGCTGTGGGTATCTTCTGCCCTTTATGGCAGATGTTTTCCAAATATGAGAACAATTTTGCATTTTAACATGATTTTTGCTTAAAGTGATGATGCCTTTCTTTTTGGAAGCATTTTTGCCTTCCATCTGGGCATGTTTTAGATTTATTTTCAATTTCTCAACAAATCTGGGGATGTTTTTCCCTATTTTTACAATTTTGCCCCAAATCTGGGGATGCTTTGCCTCCTTGGGCCAGTTTTGACCCAAAGCAGGGCATGGTTTTTTTTATTCGGGTCAGGTTTGACCGAAATCCGGGAACGCTTTGGCTCTTCAGGACAGTTTTGACCCAAATCTGGACATGCTTTGCCCTTTTTGACCAGTTTTGGCCCAAATCTGGGCAACCTTTGACTCCTCGGGCCACTTTTGACACAAATATGGACATGCTTTGCCATTTCTGATCTATTTTAACCCAAATCTCTGTGTGTTTTGGCTCTTGGGGCCAATTTTGCCCTAATCTGGGCCCACTGTGGCTCTTTGTGGGCCATTCTTGACCCAAATCTGGGCACGCTTCTCCTTTTAGGATCATTTTTGCCTTAAACATGGGGGTATTTTTACCTTCTGCCTATTTTTGCCACAAATCTGGGCATGCTTATCCTTTCACAACAATTTATACCCTATGTTCGGGAATGGTTTTGCCCTTTCTGGCTCGTTTGCCCCAAATCTGGGGATGCTTTGCCCTTCCTGGCCAGTTTTCCCCTAAACATTGGCATTTCCCAGCATTTTGTGGCCATTTTTGCCCCAGCTCTGGGCAACTCTTGCCCTTTCTGGCTCATTTTGCCCTGAATATGAGCATTTCTCTGCCTTTCCTGGCCATTTTGGCCCCTTCCTGGGCTTGTAGTTGCCCTTTAGAGCTTTTTGAGCAAGAGCTGATGGGAAGGTTTTGCTCTCCATGGCCGTTTTGCCCCCCAAATTGGGATGCTTTTGCCATTTGGGAATGGGTTTGGGTGCGGGAGGGAGGAGCGGAGCCTGTGGCCGCTCGGGCGTGCGGCCCCGCAGAGGAGGGGGCTGCGCCGGGGGGATTTTGTGCGGCCCTGTCTCACTGTGGGTGCTGATGATTATAGCTGTGCTGTTTATGGTGATTGTGGTTACCACAGTGGTGCAGGCAATGACAAAAACGGTGCTGGGATCTCAGCTCGGCTCCCGCCAGCGGCTGCGCCCGGGGGGGCCTTTCCTGGGGGACCAGCCCCCGCTTGGGCCCTCTTCCCCTTCCTGCCCACTTCTGCACCAAACCTGGCCACGTTTTACCCTTTAGGGCCCATTTTGCAGCAAATCTGGGCATGTTTTGCCTCTTAAATACCTTTTTCCACACCGCTATGTGTGTCTTCCGCTCTTTATGGCCAGATTGGTTCCAAATATGAGGATACTTTTGCCTTTGAATACCATTTTTGCTTAAAGTGGTGATACCTTTCCCTTTAGGAGCATTTTTGCCCTCAATCTGGGCATGTTTTACCTTTCATTATTAATGTCTCAACAAATCTGGGCACGCTTTGCATCTTTGGGCCATTCTCGACCCCAATCTGGGCCCGCTGTGGCTCTTTGGGCCATTCTCGACCCCAATCTGGGCCCGCTGTGGCTCTTTGGGCCATTCTCGACCCCAATCTGGGCCCGCTGTGGCTCTTTGGGCCATTCTCGACCCAAATCTGGTTCCACTGTGGCTCTTTGGGCCATTCTCGACCCAAATCTGGTTCCACTGTGGCCCTTTGGCCCACTTTCAACCCAAATGTGGGCAGGCTTTGCCCTTTAGGGCCAATTTTGTCCAAATCTGGTTCCACTGGGGGTCTTTGGGCCCTTCTCGACCCAAATGTGGGCGGGCTTTGCCCTTTAGGGCCAATTTTGACCCA
>JAJGSR010000085.1:0-34165 GCA_020745775.1 Theristicus caerulescens
TGCCTCCCATTGACTCCTCTTGCCTCCTTCTCCTTCATTATCTCCTACTCCTCTGCTGGCCTCTTGTTGCACTCTCTTGCCTCCTCTTTTCTCCTGTTGCCTCATGGGCCTTTTTCCTCCTCTTCCTCTGCAGCCTCCTGTCGCCTCCTTTTCCCTCATCTTGCATCCTCTTCCCTACTTCTGCGCCTCCTCTTGCCTTTTCCTATGCATCCTCCTATTCCTCTTCCTCATGTCTACTCCTGATACGCCCTGCTCTCTTTTCCTCCTCCTTCTCCTGTTATCTCCCATTGCCTCCTTTTACATCCCTTCATTTTCTCCTCTGCCTCTTCCTCTTTCCTCGTTTTCTCTTTCCTCCTTCTCTTATTGCATCCTCTTGCCTCTTCCTCTTTTTCTTCCTATTTCCTTGTTTCCTCATGCTTCTTTCCCCCTTGTTTTCTTGCTCTTTTGTTGCATTTTCTTTTGTCGCCTCCTCTTGCCTCCTATTCCTTCTCCTTCTGTATCCTCTTGTCGCCTACTCCTCCCTTACCTCCTGTGTCCTGCTTTGTCCTTCTGTTGCCTCCTTTTTTTTCCTTTTCTTATTTCTTTCTCTGGACTCAGATTCCTCTTCCTCCTCCTCTTCTTGCCTCCTGTGCCATCTTCTTTCATCCAGTTGTCTCCTCCTTTTTTTTGTTTTTCTTGCCTCCTGTGGCTTCCTTCTCCCTTTCCTCCCATGTCCTCTTGTTGCTTCCTTGTTTTCAGAGACAGAGCACTGTCTGTTAAATCAAGCATTTACAAGTCCTAAAGGGGGAACTTGGACTGGAACTGCTGCAGGACACGGAGACCTGTGACCCTCCTGTGGCCAAGGATGCCTCCACCATTGTCTGCTCCTTCCGAGGACTGAGTGAGTGACTCCTATTCTTTTACACAGTTTTTGAGTCTCGATTATGATTGTTATGTTGATACAGCAAAGCATGTATTAAGATTTGACCCAATCTGCAGAGGGTCCAGGTGATTAGAAATCATAAGTTAAGTTGTATTATAAATTCTGTATTGCACTACTTATAAATTGTACTACATTGATTCTGCTCGTAGAAATCCTGTGCTATTCTAATCATAAATTCGGTGCTATGCTAACCATAGTATCCTGTTCAGAAAATAAAGCTGAATTTTTAACTACAATTTAGTGCTGTAATCATTCTACCAAGGATCCCTAAAAGAACCTGTCTGTCCCCTTTCTCTCAGGTGACACTCTTGCACACAGCTCTCCACAACAGGCCACGGGAAGGAGGTGGCTCATGATCGTAGCTTGTACTTCAGCAGCTCGATCTTGACATCATCTGCAAGGAGGAGGAACGTCATCACTGCCACAGCAGGCCAAATTTCCATGCAAGATTCATAACAAAATTCTAGAGAAAAGGTCGTTTATAGAATCAGCTCTTGGGGAGTCATTTGTGTTGGGGGAGCTCAAGCTGTCCCCTGACCTTTGGTGGCAAATGTCTACTTCTCCCAGCCCTTTGCAAGGAACAGGGAGCATGCAACCCATGATCCCCTAGACCCAGAGGGGGAAAACGGAGGGTGGCTGCTGCCTTCTCACCAGGGATAATCACTGTGGGGAACGCAAGATCCCGCAGGCATTAAATCATCAATGTCAAGCTGGAAGATGGATCTGCAAGCGACAAACACCACTCGTTTGCTGTGGAATCACTCTTGGACCATAGCAAAGGTCCCGAGTCCTGCAACCAGGACACCCTGCCCAGGGAAAAGACAAAAAGCCTGATGAGTGAGTACTTTAGAGAGAGGAAAAGTGAAAGCTTTGGAAAAAAAACATGTTCTCCATTTTTTTACTTCCCCTCCTCAAAATATTTGCAAACATCTCTTGGCTAGAGATGATCCCAGGCATTTCCAGCACAAGGAATACCCCTGGGACTTATTCCCAGGGATTATCCTTGGCACAGACAGCATCATCCCCTGTCTCTCTGCTTGGTCTCTCCACCCTGACCACTGGGAAGAGTGAAGCCCTAGGGTGTGCTGCATGCTTTCTCAGGCTGGATCTGGACTTGGTTTCTCTCCCGGTTTGCGAAGAAGCTGCTCTGGGCACATGGGGTGCTCTTGCTGTGCTGCTATGATGCTTGGGAAGGGATCCTTCCTTGGGGCCCAGGCTCTCAGGAGGACTGAACCCCTGCAGGGCGAGAGGGACCAGGACACCAGCCTGCCTTGTCCAGCTTCAGCTGTCCCAGGATGGCATCAGACACAGCTCCCCAGATAGCCAGGATCTCTGGAAAGCAAGGGAAAGAGGGCTCAGGCTCTGGGCTGGCCAGCTCACAGACTCTCTGCAAGCTCCTTACCCAGGCGATGGCAGATGCTGGTGTACACAAACAGCCCAGAAAAACACTGCCATGGCTGTGGAGCTGGGCTGTGCCCCAGTTTCAGACTGCCAGCTCGCAGAGAGAGCTGGCCCTCAATGGTTCCACTTTTGAGAGGACCGAGCCATGCCCAAAGGAGCTTTGATACTCAGGGCAGCCCCAGTACCAGCACCTGCACTCCTGGCAGCCACATTGTGCCCTGAGCCCGGTGGGATCCTCAGGCAGGGCTCTCGTGGCAGCTCCCAGCCCCCTCCAGCCACCCCCACAGCCCAGCAATTACAGCTTTTGACGGCTGACAGCCCTGATGCCACCCCTCAGAGCTCCCAAACCCCCCACCCTTGCTGGAGAGCTGCAGGAGTGTGGGGAACAAGCAGCTCAGCTTCAAGCTGACGGCCATGGTGCAGCAGCCCTCCATCGCGCTTGCTGCTTGCCCTCAGCTCAGGAAAAGGGATGCTTTTCCCGCCTCCTCACCCAAAACTCCTCTCTGACCTGCTCCTTCTCCTGTCTGTCAGCGAGGGTCCCCCAGCGCATCCCTGCTGCCTCCTGACCCCGCTCCCAGCTGTGGAGCAGCTCTGAAGAGCAGCGGTGGGGAGCCCCTGAGCAGTGCCCAGCAGCACCCAGGCCTCGCTGGCAAGTGCCGGCACTGCCGTGGCACCGGGGAGACCTCCCTGTCATGCAGTGCATCCCCCTGTGACATCAGCCCACATCATCTGAAGGGCCATTATGACACCAGCAGGGAGATGGTGCAACAGGGGAGAGAGGCAAGAGATCTTCCCTCTTGTCCTGAGAAACAGCCACCCCCTTTCTCCCAAGTCCTTTGCCAAAAATTGCATCTGCCCCCCGCACCAACATATCTCTGCTACTGGGAGCCCATCCGGGCAGGCGGGGTTTGGGGTTGGCTGCAGTCAGGCTGTTTTCAAGAGATGGGATTGAAGGGGGATGGAGTTAATCTTCTTCACAGCAGCCCAGATGGGGCTGTGTTTTGGATTTGTGACCAAAACAGTCCTGATAAAACATGGATGTTTCAGCTGTTGATGAACAGTGCTTGCACAGCGTCAAGGGCTTCTCTGTTCCTCACTCGGACCCACCAGTGAGTAGGCTGGGGGTGGGCAAGAAGCTGCGAGGGGACATAGCCAGGACAGCTGACCCCAACAGACCAAAGGGATATTCCGTACCAGGTGACATCGTGCTCAGCAATAAAGCTGGGGAAAGAAGGAGTAAGGCGGGGGGGGTGGTTTGTTTGAGGCTATGATGTTTGTCTTCCCAGCTAATTCCCTCAGGTACTGCATACGTCCCTCAGCAGGGGGCCACTTGACTTGGTAATTTGTACCATCTTCTTTGAAGGGATACCTTTCCTTCACGCTCAGCTGGAGCCGACTGTAGGGGTAACTGAGAGAGTTGCGGCTTGGGTCTCTGGTTTAGCCACAGACTCTGCTTGTATGTCTTCAGATCCAGAGACCCTCTCTTCTCCTTGAGGCTGCTGAGTAGGGAATGAATAGTGCTCAGTAGGCACAGGCCAGGCCCCAGAACAGCATGATCATATGTGTCTCTTTGGCATAGCCAGGGCCAGGACATCCTTTTTTTCAAACATTCTGTCACTTCATCGGGATCCCACACTTGTTCGGGCTGAAGTCCCAGACCACCGGAGGTGACAACTCTTCCAGATACCTGCCCATATTCTTCCACATACCTTGCCACCTGTAACCTTGGGTCATATCTCTATGCTGATATTTCTAGGTGGTTAACCTTTGAAAAAGCCGAAACAATATTCTTGAGAAGCACCAACAGGAACATTTTGGTTACCCAAGGATGATCAAGATACTGAAGAATTATTGTAACAAGGGAGAAAATACCTGCCCCACAGGAGAAAAAGGGGAAGGTGCCATTCTCTGTTTCCTCCACCGACTGGCTCTCAGAGGAGAAAAGGGAAGAAAAGGAGTTGTTCATTGTCTCCAGAAGATGGTTCCCAAAATACAGGGAAGGCATCAATGCAGGGCACAAATACCAAAGCAGGCTCAAGGCCACTGCTTTTATCATCATTCTTCCAGTAAAACACCACCAAGTGCTACACAGCACAGCAAAAAGGCAGCATGGCACGGATCAGATAAACCTGTGTCGAGAACAGAGAAGTCAACATCGCGACCACAGCTGCTAAGCAGATGTAATAATCATAGTTTCCCTCTAATACGCTCTGGTCAAATCTTTTCTTACCCCAAACCCTTCGAGCCCCACCTTGGGTTTAACCCTGGGAGGCAGCTCAGCATCACACAGCCGCTCGATCACTTCCCAACCCACAGTGGGATGGGGAGAGAATCGGAAGGGTAAAAGTGAAAAAACTTCTGGGTTGAGATAAAGGCAGTCTAATAAGAAGAAAAAGAGGAGAATAAAGCAAGAAAGAAAAACAAAACCAAGAAAAGTACATGAAGCAAAAACCCCCAAGTGCTCACCACCAACCCGATCGATGCCCAGCCAGTACCTGAGAAACAGCAGCCCCCTGCAAGTATCCCCTCCCCACCCACCCCCGCCACCTCCCCCGTTTGATTTCTGAGCACAACATCCTATGCTCTGGAACAGCCCTTTGGTCAGCTGGGGTCAGCGGGCCCAGCTGTGTCCCCTCCCAGCTTCTCGTGCACCCCAGCCCGCTCACTGGCAGGGCACTGCGAGAAGCAGAAAAGGCCTCCATGCTCTGTAAGTAGGAACTGTTCCGCAATAAGCAAAACACCCCTGTGTTATCAACGCTGGTGTAGGAGCAAATCCAAAACATAGCACCATACCAGCTGCAGATGCAGTTAAAATGAAAGATGCAACTGCAGATGGAGATGCCATTGCAGATACCGATGCAGATAGCACGGCAGATGCGGGTATCGATGCAGATTCCATAGCAGGTGGAGACACCTCTGGGGACGCAGATACCACTGCAGATGCAGAGACAATTGCAGCTGCCAATACAGATGCAAATACCATTGCAGAGGGAGATACCTCTGCAGATACTGATCCATGTCCACTCACAGAAGCCATTACCAGTACACGTGCAGATACAGACACCATTACCAACACAGATACAGTTACAGGTACCATTACGGGTACAGCTGGCATACGAGACACAGGTGCTGGTACCATCAGAAATACAGCTATTAACAGCATCACAAATACCATCACAGATACCGGTATCATTACAGACACAGACACCCATTAAATATGCAGGTCCCATGGCAGATGCAGACACCATTGCAGAGACCATTCCAGACCACACTGCAGATGCAGATGAGATTTTAGATGGAACTGCAGATGGAGAGGCCATTGAAGATGCTGATGCCATTGCAGGTGCCGTTGCAAATGAAACATTTGCAGAAACATTGCAGATACAGGTGCCAGGGCAGACACCATTGGAGATACCACTGCAGTGGCAGGCACCATTGCAGAAGCAGATGTTACTGCAGGTGCCATTGCAGATGCAGATACCCATGCAAATGCAGAAATAGCGGCAAATGCCATCGCAGATGCAGATACCATGCAGATGCCATTGCAGTTTTAGTCCATGTTCCCATAGCATTGAAGCTGCCATTGAAGATACCACAGCAAACGCCACTGCAGAGACCACACCAGATGCAGATACCACTGCAGATACCATTGCAGATGCAGACGGCATTGCAGATGCAGATGCCATTGCAGATGCAGATGCCACTGTAGGAGCAACTCCAGAAGCTCTTAGCAATGTGCACACCGTTGCAGATTCCATTACAGACGCAGACACCACAGCAGATGCAGATGCCATTGCAGGTGGCATTGCAGAATGAATTAGCATTGCAGACACCATTGCAGATGGTATTGCTGAGGCACAATGCATTCCTCATAACATCACAGATGGAGGTAGCAATGCAAATGGCATTGCAGAGGCACGTGCCATTGCAGACGGTGTTGCAGATGCAGCTAGAGTGGCAGAAGAACATCGGATTGCATGAGGATACCATTGAAGACACCATTGCAGATGCTACTGCAGGTGCAGCTATGACCACAGATGCCATTGCAGATGCATGCAAAAATTCAGACAGAAATGCCATTCCGCATGCAGACACCATTGCAGATGCTGTTGCAGATGCAGATACCATTGCAGATCCAAATACTGCATTCCAGGTGGCATTGAAGAACTGCAGGCACCATTGCAGATACAGGATCATTGCAGATACAGTAACGGGCCGAAGGACAGGTACAGCTACAGAGACACGCATACTGGCACCATTAGAAATGCAGGTACCCCTACCATCTGTCAAGGACTCTTATGGAACTGGAATTGTCCTGACATTGCCATTATACCACCATCTTGGACATCCAGCCTCCGACAGACTGCATGCACGCAGACCAGATGGCGCCTGTGCAGAGACCAGGGCGCGAAAAGCAGAAACACGGACTGCACGCACGCAGACCTGGAGACGTTGGAAATTTGATTCCTTCTCATGGCTTCCGGGTAACCCCTGGGTTAAGCGTATCTTGTTTTATATGTTGTGTGGTTTAGCAATGTTGTTATTTTTACCATGTGTCATTCCATGTTTTGTTCAATTAATTCAACGTGTTGTGACTGACATGCAGTTTGTTGCCATCCCATCATGAGACAATGTTAAATATATATATCCGTGCAGTGTACTGTAAAAATTGTGTAAACAAATGCTCTCTTTTCTTACCTTACTATCCTCTCCTTCTATCACCACCATGGACCATGAAGACAGAGATCTGCAAGTCAAGACAGCAATCTTTGAGCCACAGGGTGATGTAAGAGTCTGAAGTGTTAAGAACAATTGTCTCAAAGCTTGATTGGGTGTGTTTATCTGATAAGACTGGACAGCAGACCACTCTTCTGTCTGATAAGGCCCAAGGGCAGACCATTCTTTGGCTTATCAAGTGCCACTATCTTGCAAAGAGATGTGCAAACTTGCTCAAGCTGCAGGCCATTCTTTGGCTTATCAGGTACCATTAACTTGCAAGGAAATGTGCGAACTTGCTGAAGCTGCAGGCCATTCTTTTGCTTATCAGGTACCATTAACTTGCAAGGGAACATGCAAGCTTGCTGAAGCAGCCAGGCATTCTTTGGCTTATCAGGCACCACCAAGAATGGGACACCAATTGATATCCGGGCCAGGCCACTTGCCCACCAGCAATACATATTGTGTGACTAGATGTGCATGTGTGGCATACGTGATGTTGCTCTGGGTAACCAAATGGAAATGAGAGGGCAAACTCCCTCTCCAACATGGGATAAAAGACGGTACAACGAAACCAGAAGTAGGCAGAAAGAAGAAGGTAGAAAGAAGAAAGAAGTGAAAGGAAGAAAGAAGTTGAAGAAAGAAATGGAAGAAGCAGCTTTTCCACTCCTGAAGAACTAAAAGAAGAAGCAGCCTTTCCACCACCGGAGAACTGAAGACTGAGGACCAACGAGACGCCGCTGGATCCAGGGTGGTGACTATCCTTTGCTTACCTCTCTGATCGCTTGCTTATTTTCCTCCTAACATTTCCTGCCTTTCCTATCTCTTTACTCTTTTATATTTACCTAATAAAACATCTGATTGGTGGCATATGACCTCATTTGTGTCTTAATTTCGCCCTTGGGATCATTACGAACCTTCCCCGAGCCTGACTATCAGGCCGGGTCGTAACACCATCACAGCGACTGACAGAATTACAGACACAGATTCACACTGAATTGCTGAAACAGTTGCAAATACAGGCACAAACCAGACACAATGCCAGATAAAGGTACAATTACACACACAACTGACGATACAAGTACAGTCTCCCATGCAAGTGCACATTCAATTACACCAACGACAGCAGCTACAGCACGTGACACCACTGCCGACTGAGGTGCCATGGCAGACAAAGGAACCATTACACATAAAGACACTGACACAAATGCAGCTCCCGTTACACACAGATGTGCTGTTACAGGCAGAGGCACAGATAAATATACAGATAACTACACAGACAGTCACCGACAGGGAGATGGATGAGGATGCTGATATGGATACAAAAACAGTGACGGACACGGGCGCAGTTACAGAGACGGCCACAAATACCCACAGAGATACAAGCAGAGACAGAACTCCAGATCCAGACTCCGACACACAGACAGGTACAATTGCTGATACAGGGACAGCTGGAGGAACGGACACAATTACACTTACAGAGAGCATTGCACACACAGATACCACTGCACATACCGATAAACAGATGGAAGGTGCCACTGAATGTACCGCTGCAGATGGCATTGCAGGTTCAAACACCAGTGCAGGCACCATTTCAGACGCACACACCACTGCTGATAGCCCTGCAGATGCCATTGGCAAAGCAAATAACACTGCAGATGCAGGTGCCACTGCCACTGAAGAAACCATTGCTGATGCCACTGCAGATGCAGAGGCCACTGCAGATATCGACAGCATTGCACTTACCCATGCAGGTACCAACACCATTGCAGATGCCTCTACCACTACTATTACAGCTCCTGATACCAGTACAGAGACCGCGATACCATTACAGACAGTCACACCCATACCGAGACCGTCAGCGGTACAGACACCATTAGAGATGGCCTTGCTGATACTATTTCAGCTAGCGAGAGAATGACTCGTGCGCGTACAGAAACCAAATACACAGACACCTACAGAAACCATTGCAAGTCCCTGTGCAGATACAGGTACCATTACCTATGCAGGTACAGTTACAGGTACAACTACAGGTACAGACAGAGATATCGTTAGAGGCACAGATACTACTGGCACCATCACAACCACAGGTACCAGCACCATCATCCCTACCATTGCATAAACTATTATAATTACAGATACAGATGCACATGGAATTTCAGATACAATTGCAGATACAGGCACAAAATCCATAAAGTTCCAGATACAAGGGCAGATAAAGATCTCATTAAACAGTACAGAAGTGCACTCACAGGCACCATCACACGCGTACCACCGCAGATGCAATTACAAGTACAGATACAATTACACACAGAAGCACAGACACAATTAGAGCCCATTCTCCAATGGACAGAGTTACCATTACAAGTTAAGCTATTGATACAAATACGATTGTAGACATTGAGACAAATACAACTGCAGATTCAGATACAGGTACTATGACACATGCAGGTACTCATACAGCTACCATTACAGACACCAATACTAACATAGACAGAGACACTAATACCGACACCTGCAATTGCATCTGAAATTGTATCTGCATCTGCCACTGTATCTTCAGTGGGATCTGCATCTCTTATGGCATCTGCAACAGCACCTGCAGTTGTCCCTGCATCTGCAATGATTCCTGCAATGGCACCCGCCTCTGAAATACTATCTGCACCTGCAATGCTATCTGCAATGGCATCCGAACCTTCAATCGTATCTGCATCTGCAACGCTGTCTGCAATGGTATCTGCACCTGCAACGCCACCTGCACTGGAGAGTTGCAGACAAGGGTACGGTTGCACACACAGCATTCCAGATGCAGCTACCTTCATAGATGGCATGGCAGATTCAAGTACCATTGCAGATGCAGAGGCCATTGCAGATTAAGATTGCACGGCAGAAGTAAATGCCACTGCAGATGCAGGGACAACTGCAGAGGCAGGTACCACTGCAGATGAAGATACCATTGCAGTTATCGTTGCACATACCATTATGCCAAACTTTTTGTATTCCAAGATTTTGTAACTTGCAGCCAAGCTCGGTCCTCCCAAGAATCTTCTGCTCCATCTTCTCCCCCATCTCCTTCTGCCATCAGCCACAGAAGGAAGTCTCTCTCAAGGTCTTGAGTAATTTGACCAGAAGAAAGCAAGAAAATGTGCTCCTGTATTAAGGAGGAAGGGCAGGAACTTGGGAGCCATTTTCATTTTGTTACAATCACAAGGGATGACCATCCTTGCTAACAGAGATTCCCTTTGCAAGAACCAAATGCCATCTCTCAGGAGAAGTCAGCTGTCTTAACTCTTGACTATGCTCTGACTTTCCCCACCTTTTTGGAGCTGGGCCAGAGCCCCCTCAACCTCAGGCATCGCTCTGGAGTTAAGCAACAGTAACATCGAGTTTCTAATGTTGACTCATTGCTGCCTTGCTCTGGTAATCCTTCATAAAGATGCAGAAGGACTCTCAAAACTGGGACCTCTTTGTCTTGCCAGCCAAAACACTTTTATTACAATACAATTCCTCCTCCATGCTCTACTTCTGCAAAAGAGACACTTAATTCATAGCAATACAAAAGCAGCTCTTCTCAGGAAAAACAAAAACAACACACAATAAAACTCCCCCAAAAAACCCAAAACCCAACAAGAAAACTCCAGCTGACCAGAAATGTTAGTTTTCAAACTGGCATTGTTTGAAAGCAAAAACACTCTGCCCAGCCACAAATGTAAAGGAACAGGTTGATGAACAGTGAATAATTATCATTTTAAAGGTGGATAATTATTATAATGCTGACAATTTTTATTATAAATAACTTTGTATTATTCTAAATAAATATCATTATAAAGAAGAAGCCTTGCCTTTTCTGTTGACTGCTCATTGGGTATTGCCCTTATCAGTCCCTGACTGCTTGGAAATCATGAATGCATGTGCACCACTCCTTAGCTTATTAGGTAGGAGGATGTTTTTTTCTATTTCAGAGCATTGCAAGTATTCGTTTAGGACATCACCATAATGAAAACGGCCAGGCTAACTGCTTGGCTTGTGACTGCACCAGGTACAGAAGGAAAATGCTGTCAGGTTTGACCTCTTGACCAGACATCTAACCACACAAGGTGACCAGAGCAGGACTGCTTCCATGAAAGGCACCTGGGGTTTGCTGCTCACCTGGACGCTATTGCTGCTCACATCCCCCTTCCCTGCTCACATCCTCCTCTCCAGCTGCATTCTACTTCGACAGGGCACAGTATTGCTAAACATGGCCATTTTGAGCTGAAAGAGGCACAAGCAATGCCTAAAAAGAAGCACCCTTGCTAATTGCACAGTTAATGTCACAGGAGACTGCGGAGCAGTTCCTATGTGCGTCTACCCTGGTGTTGCATCAGAAAGTGATTCTGCACAGGGGATGCCTTGCAACAGGGCTTTTGAGCCTGGCTTTGCCTCATACCTCTCCTTCTGCTGGCTGGCCAGGGCTCCTCCTGGCTCTGCCAGGGTGGGGAGTAAAGTGGGGGTCTTTTAGGAGACACATCTGCCTGGCATCCACCTCTATTCCACGCTCTCCAAGCTCTTCTGAGTGCAGCTATGGGAAGCAAAAGCATGAGGAATGACACGTGTTGGGGTTGGCTGAGCTTTAAAAGTCATGCCTACACCTGATGATTCAGTGGGGTAAACTCAATCCAAAGAATGTGCAGCAACATGGTGACTTCTGTGAAGGAAACAAGGAAAAACTCTACCCCAACAGAAAATGGACATCGGTTGTCTCCATTGGCCCTCTGAGGTCATGTGCTCTGCGACCCCTGCTGCCCTCCTTGGGAAGGATTCCTAACATGGTATGCCCCTCAGAAGATGTCAGACCACTAGGTCTCACCATGAAGAAGAACACGCGGTCCCTGGTTGAGTCAGTGGTGACAAGGCAAATGCAATAGAAAGACACTGACAGCCTATCTGTAGCCGTCTATGATGAAAACACGTCTCTTTCTTCATCACCTGATCCTCCTCAGAGGGAAAACCACAACAGGGAACACAGAATCTACTGGGTCAGGATAACCATGTTCTCTTCCTACCCCTGCCAGAAGTGCCCTTGAGGAAACAGCGCATCTGGAACACATCTACTTGATTTGAATTGTACCCATCTCCTGCAGCAGAGCTAAGAAACCTTCCTCAGAAAAATCACAGAATCATAAAACAAGGGCTACTGAGTACACAAGGTGATCTGCACTTGTCAGCGGGAAGGCATGAGGCCAAGACTTCCACACCAGACGAGGTCAAGTGCTCTGTCAGTGCAGTGGAGAAAAGCCTCTGTGCAGCTGGGCAGCAGTGTGGGAATGTTCACAAACCTCAGGTCATGTCTGATGACCAGCTAAAAGGAGTAAAGAAGCTCTGCCTTGTCTCCCAAACTCTGTGCTGAAACCTGAGTAAAAGTCACTGATCCCCTGGAAAAAGGTCACCCTCCTCAGCCATGTTTATTAGTGTTAAAAGTGACAAATCAGAGGGTGTTATAAGGGCAAGGATTGGAGAACTTTAGAATCATAGAATCATAGAATTGTTAAGGTTGGAAAAGACCCTTAGGATCATCGGGTCCAACCATTAACCTACCACTGCCAAGTCCACCAGTAAACCATGTCCTCAAGTACTGCATCTACCCATCTTTTAAATACCTCCAGGGATGGGGACTCAACCACTTCCCTGGGCAGCCTGTGCCAGGGCCTGACCACTCTTTCAGTGAAGAAGTTTTTCCTAATATCCAACCTAAACTTACCCTGGCGCAGCTTGAGGCCATTTCCTCTCGTCCTATCGCTTGTTACTGGGGTGAAGAGACCGACCCCCACCTCTCTATAACCTCCTTTCAGATAACTGTAGAGGGCAATAAGGTCTCCCCTCAGCCTCCTCTTCTCCAAACTAAACTAAACAACCCCAGCTCCAAACTAAACAACCCCAGCTCCAAACTAAACAACCCCAGAGGTGATGCTCCAAACTGCATCAGAAATTGAATGCAGTAGGTGCGGCTGCATCCATGAGGTATTGATTTTAGATGCAATTAAAACCTCTTCAGCATCCTACCTGTCTGCACATCACAGAATCATAGAAGACCTTGAGATGAATGGGACCCATAAGGATCATCGAGTCCAAATCCCTGCTCCTGTACCTGCAAGGTACAGAGCATGGACCTGCCTCCAACATTGATATAACTCCTCGGGTGGATTCTCTGGAGGACTCTGGGGCTGCTCCCTGTGTAATTCCGTGGTCTCTAGGGGAGGCCAAAACATTGCAGAGCTGCCCGCGAGAGGTCCAGAAGAGCTACCAGGCATGGACCTGCCCCCAACATACACAATGCTCTTCGGGTAGCTACTCTAGACAAGTCTGGGGCTGCTGCCTGGGACTTCATCTGTCTGCAGAGGAAACCAAAATGCTCCTGGAGCTGCCTGGGAGGAGTATTGGGCAGCTACCAGGCATGGACCTGCCTCCAATGTTGACAAAACACCTCAGGGAGCTTCCTTGGAGGAGTCTGGGGTTGCTACCTGGGAATTCCTCCTTCTCCAGAGGAGGTCAAGACACCTCAGGAGAATCACAGAATCATAGAATCGTTTAGTCTGGAAAAGACCTTTAAGATCATCAAGTCCAACTGTTAACCTAGCACTGCCAAGTCCACCACTAATGGAGATGCCTGGGAGGAGGCCCGGGGAGCTACTGGGCATGGACTTTCCCCCAACATACACATTGCTGTTCAGGTAGTTCCCTTAGAATAGTCTGGGCCTGCTACCAGGGAATTCCCCAGTCTCCAGAAGAAACCAAAGTGCTCCTGAGATGCCGGAGAGCAGTTCCAGGGAGTTACAGGGCATGGACCTGCCTTCAATATGAAGAAAGCTCTTCAAGTAACTAACTAGGAGGACTCTGGGGCTGCTACCTGAGACTTCGGCTGTGTCCAGGGAATGGCAAAACACTCCCAAGCTGCCTGAGAGGAGTCCCAGCAAAGTACAGAGCATGGACCTGCCTCCAACATTGGTAAAACTCCTCGGGTGGATTCCCGGGAGGAGTCTGGGGCTGCTACCAGCTAAATTACGCAGTCTGCAGGGGAGGCCAAAACATTCCAGAGCTGCCTGCGAGGAGTCCAAAGGAGCTGTGGGGCAGGGACCTTCCTCCAGCATACACACTGCTCTTTGGGTAGCTACTTGCAGAAGAGTCTGGGGCTGCTACCTGGGAATTCAGCTTTCTCCAGCACAGGCCAACACAATCCTGGACATACCTGGGTGGAGTCACAGGGAGCTACCAGACACGGACTTGCCTTCAACATGAACAAGACTATTCGACAAAATACCTAGGAGGATTCCTGGGCTACTACCCAAGACTTCAGCCATCTCCAGAGGAAGTGAACACACTCTTGGTGATGCCTAGGAGGAATCCTGGGGAGCTGCCAGGCATGGACCTGCCTCCAACATGGACAAAACAAGTAAATTAGCAACCTAGGAGGAGTTTGGGGCTACTACCCATGACTTCAGCTGTCTCCAGATGAAGCCAAAACACTCTTGGAGATGCCTGAGAGGAGTCCCAGAGAGATATCAGGCACTGACCTGCCTTCAATATGAAGAAAGCTCTTGGAGTAAGTCACTAGGAGGACTCTGGGGCTGCTACCCGAGACTTCAGCTATACCCAGGGAAGGCCAAAACACTCCAAAGGTGCCTGGGAGGACTCCCAGAAAGCTACAGGGCATCAACCATCCCACAGCAGTGAAAACACTCCTTGAGTGGATTCCTTGGAGGAGCCTGGGGCTGCTACCTGCGAAATTCAGCTCTCTCCAAGGAAGACCAACACATTCTGCAGCTGCCTGGGAGGAGTCCCAGGGAGCTACGGGGCTTGCACCTGCCTCCAACATGGACAAAATGCTTCGGGTAGCTACCTTGCAGGAGTCTGGGGCTGCTGCCTGGGACTTCAGCTTTCCCCAGAGGAGGCCAAGACAATCCTGAACGTGCCTGGGAGAATTCCCACACAGCTACTGAGCACAGACCTTCCTCCAACATACACAATGCTCTTTGCGTAGCTACCTTCCAAGAGTTTGGGGCTGCTGCTGGGGAATTCACCTGTCTCGAGAGGAAGCTAAAACATTCTTGGATTTTCCTGGAAGGGGTCTCGGGGTGCTTCTGGCAGTGGACCTGCCTCACACATGAAGAAAACTCTTCAGGTAACTACCTAGGACGAGGCTGCGGCTGTTACCGAGGACTTCAGCTGTCTCCAGGCAAAGTCCAAACACTCCAAAGCTGCCTGGGAGGAGTCTCAGAGAGCTACAGGGCATGGAACTGCCTCCAACAGAGGCAAAACTCTTTGCGTAGCTTCCTTGGGGGAGTCTGGGGCTGCTACCTTCAAAATTCCTCCATCTCCAGGGGAGGTCAAAGCATTCTTGAGCTGCTTGGGAGTCCCTGGGAAGCTACCGGGCATGGACTGGCATTCAAGTTTAAGAAAACTCTTCAACTAACAACCTTGCAGCGTCTGGGTCTGCTACCTGCAAAACTCAGCTGTCCCCAGGGGAGGCCAACACACTCCTACAGATGACTGGGAGAATTCCCAGGGAGCTGCCAGGCATGGACCTGCCCCCAACAGGAACAAAACCTTTCAGGTAACTACCTAGGCACCATATGCATCTTCTGTCCAGGACTTCAGCTGTCTCCAGGGAAAGGCAAAACACTCCCATGCTGCCTTGGAGGAGTCCCAGAGGTCTACCGAGCATGGACCTGCCTCCAGCACACACGAAACACCTTGGAAAAGTCTGGGACGGCTACCTGCTAAATTCAGCTGTCTCCAGGGGAGGCCAAAACATTCTGGAGATTCCTCCGAGGATCCCTGAGGAGCTATAGAGCATGGACGGCCTCCAAGACAAAGAAAACTCTGCAACTAACTAACCAGGAAAGTTGTGGTGCAGCTACCTGGGACTTCAGCTGTCTGTAAAGAAAATGAAAACACTCCATTAGATGTATGGGAAAAGTCCTGAAGCAAAACCAGGAATGGACCTGTCCCCACGATGCACAATGCTCTTTGGGTAGCTACCTTAGAAGATTCTGGGGCTGCTACCTGGGAATTCACTTGTCTCCAGAGGAAACCAAAAGACTCCGGGAAATCCCTGCGAGGAGTTCCAGAGTGCCTCCAACGTGCACCAAACTCTTCAGGTATCTCCCCTGGTGCAGTCTGGGGCTGCTACCCACGGCTTCAGCTCCCTCCACAGCAGGACAAAACACTTGGGCAGATGCCTGGGAGGAGTCCTGGGGAGCTACAGGCCGTGGACCTGCTTCCCATTTCTATCAGCAATCAATGGCAGAGTATCAGTCAATAGGATGGCAGCAGTCAGTGAAAGCAGCAAGCAATCGTATAGCAACAACCAATCTTTTAGGAATAAGCAATACAACAGCAACAACCAGGTTACTACAAAGTTGTCACTAGGGAGGGAACTTACCCTCCAAATAGCAGCAGATATACTGATGATGGATTACTTATATGGAGATATAATACTGGTATAAAGTGAATTAGTTTGCAGAAAGGGCCAAAGCATCCCAGAGGGGAGGACAAACCGATCCCAGAGGGGACCCAGCCATCCCAGAGGTGGGTGGAGAAACGTAACCGACTCCAAAAGTGAGCCCAAAGGGGGAACAGCAACGTAACAGACAGAGTCTCACTTCAGAGATGCTCTGGAGGTGCCTGGATTCTCGGTACCTCGCTGTGCTGCAAAGCGGCCAGCGGCACGTTTCAGGGATGCTTCTGATCGCCAGGCTCACAGCTCCCGGGCTCGCAGGGACGTTCTTCTGCTCAGGCATTTCCCCTTCTGAGCAGTCACCTTTATGGCTGCTCACCTGCCTGCTCCTGCCCTATCAGCTCCTCAGGCACCAGTGACATCACAAGCACCTGCTCAAGCCAGGGGCCAGCTCCTGCCCTATCACTTAATCACGCACCAATGACCTCACAAGCAGCTGCACAACCCAGCTGCTGGCCCTTGGCCTCACACCTCCTCCACCACCTATGACAACACACGCACCAGCACAAGCCAGGGGCCTGTTCCTAACCTCTCACCTATGCAAACATGTATGACATCACAAGCACCTGTGGAAGCCAGGTGCATAGTCCTGGCCTATCAGCTACTTAGCCCCCAGTGACATCAGGAGCAGCTGTACAAGCCAGGTGCCTGCTTCTGCCCTACTCAGCCACCTATGACATCACATTTATCTGCAGAAGGCAGGAGATTACTCCTGCTCTAAGAGCTACACCCACCATTGACATCACAAGCACCTGCACAAGCCAACTGCCTCCTCCTGCCCTGCCCCATAGGCAGGGAACTATGACAGCACAGCACCTTTACAAACCAGGCATCCTTTTGTTCCCAGTCAGATACTCAGACAGCAGCTACCTCAAAAGCACCTGCACAAGCCAGGGGCCTGCTCCTGCCCCATCTACTACTCAGGCACCCGTGACACCATAAGCACTCGCACACAGAAGGTTGCTGCTCCAGCCTTATCCCCTACTCATGTACGTGGGACATCACAAACACCTGCACAGGCCAGCAGCACGCTCCTGCCCTGGCAGCTACAGAGCTGCCAGTGACATCACAGGTCCTGCCCCTGCCCTAGCACCTCTTCAGGCACATGAGCGATCGCAAGCACATGAACAAGCCAGGTGATTCCTTCTGCTCTATCGCCTACTTATCCACCTATGAAATCACAGAATCATGGAATGTCCTGAGTTGGAAGGGACCCACGAGGATCATCGAGTCCAACTCCTGTCCCTGCATAGGACAACCCCAAAATTCACACCCTGTGTCTGAGGGCGTTGTCTAAATGCTTCTTGAATATTGCCAAGCTTGGCGACGTGACTGCTTCCAGGGTGAGCCTGTTCCAGTGCTCTACCACCCTCTGGCTGAAGAAGCTTTTCCTAACATCCAACCTAAACCTCCCCTGGATATCTTCCTGCCGTTCCCTCGGGTTCGATCATTGGTCGTCAGCGAGATCAGCGCCTGCCCTTCCTCTTCCCCTTGTGAGGAAGCTGTAGAGCGTGATGGGGTCTCCCCTCAAATCACAAGCACCTGCTCAAGCCAGGGGCCTGTTCATAACTTATCACGTGCTCTGGTGCCTATGACCTCACAAGCACCTGCTCAAGCCAGGGGCCTGCTCCTGCCCTATCAGCTCCTCAGGCACCAGTGACATCACAACCACCTGCACAGCAGAAGCATCCTCACTGCCAACACCCCGGCTTTTTCCCCTCCATCCCCATCTCTGTCTCCCATCTCCCCGTGCTCTCTCCCCTCTCCCAGGCACCTTTCTCACCCACTCCACCACCTCCCAGGGCCTCTCTCTGGCTCTGTGTTTGTGTGGCAGATGTTACCTCGGAAGCATTGTCCCAGCCAGGTCACCTGCATCTCTTTCTCATCTCCTTCTGCTCTCATCATGACTGCACCAGCTGTCTGATGCATCTTTTGAAATCACGGGCCCTTTTGTCCAGCCTCCCTTCTGCTATGAAACACTGTTCGTGCAAGAGAAGTGACAATCAGTCCGTGTCCCCTCTCTGCCATCTGACCTGCATCTCTCTGACCTGGACAGCTGCTGGGAGCTCTCACCATCAGCCCCAGCTCTGCTTCAAGTCTTCTCCTGGCATAGGCGCAGCTCTGGCTGTGCTTGGTGCGTGCCATGCTTCCCGAGGGAGAACAGCAACACTCACAGTTACTCCTGGGCAGTGTACAGCTGGGAAGAGCTGAATTGAAGCAGGTTTGCTGCATGTCCTGAGGCTGGTCCAGGGGTGCTCCCTGTCCCCCAGCTCGGCCACAGGTCCCACATCTGGCTTCTTCCAGCAGGAGTTTGGAAAGCCCCTTCCCAGCTGGCAGTGCCAGGCCAAGGGCACGGGGCACAAACAGCCCCCAGCCCCAAGGGCCCCAGCCCCCGACTGGCCTCTCTCCCCAAATTACTAAAACTGCCAAACAGGCCCTCCCTCTAACTGAATTATCTCCTTTTTTAGGAAAAAAAAAACGTGTACACTTCCATATACAGTAGTCTAAGACTTTTAGAGGGCAATTTGGGCTTCAGTTCCAGAGCCAAAGGATTTCCATTACAGAATCCCAGCCACCACCTCCATGATCGTCTTGTCACCCACAAGTGACCCACAAATGCTGCATTGCAAAAAATGGAATGGCTAATAAAAAGTATCCTCTCCTCCTCCCAAATCTGTATTTATCTCCTACCCTCAGACTACCGCAGCAATGATCATTCTGTTCTTCTGTAGCTACCACCGACCTGAAACCCCTCCAAAGCATCATTCAGGGATGTGACTGACAACACTGGGGATAAGGGAGAACCTTCACTAACCACGCATCCATCCCTTAGTCCTTTTGCAGCGAGGCCTCTGGGACCGAGCACGTCTACGTGGACATCTCTGCCTGACAGGAGACAACTGGCTCAAATAAAATATCTTAACCTTGTCTTGGCTCTAGTGAAAGCAAAGAATTCAGAATAATGACACAAACAAGTTTAAGAGAAAGCAGGAAAGCGGACGAGGCAGAAAAGCTGTTGTGTCTCACCCACCTCTGATTTCAGAGGAAGTTTCAAGGGTTTTCTTTTTTTGTTTTAATCATTGCCCAGCATAAGTGAAAAAACACACACCTGCTGTTTCAGTAGAACTGAAAACTACAAGAGTGAGACTATCGAGTCTGTGTAATTACTCTTCTTTCCAGGACACATTGGTCTCTTTTTTTTACATCTCAGTGGAGAGCTTTAACTTAAAACCACTGAGTTCTGATATGGGAATAGCAAAACGGCCTCTGTAAATCTTTGAAAAGAACAGTGCATTGAAGGAATGGTGTTCATATCAACTGTCCAAGATGATAACACTTTTGAGTATCTTCACCATCCTCATCTTCCTGGTCTTCAATTTCTTCTGATGACACTATAACTACCACACCTCAACATGACATTAAACTGTTCAAGTCCTCTTGCAAATGATATAAAATCCCAAACTCCCTACACAGATGCCTACAGGTTTTACTATTACCATGACGTTCGGTAGGTCCTGCCACACCTACAACCTGCAAAACCTGAAGACACTCAGCACACAGGCGCATACGTAGCGATCTTGCTCTGTCCTTGCCAAAACTGCTGGGTCACCTGTCAGCAGCCTGAGTGACCGACAGCAGGCAAGACTCTCTCATCTGCCTTGGCTCAGGCGCAGCTCCTGGGAAAACGACGGCAGATAAAATTCATTGGAAATGAACCTGTAAGAGACCGGGTGCTTTGCTACCCCAGTCTCACGGACACAGTCCTGTACCTGGGAAGAGTGCAAAAGAAACCCTCAGCACCCGGAATGTGCCAGCCAAAGCTGGGAACAGGCACGCTTACAGCCCTGGGCAGGTTTTTATCCATTTGGCTGGTGCGGCTTGGGGAAGAGGCGGGAGCTCTGCCGGTGGACGAGCAGCCCTTCTCCAGCAGCGCATGGGGAAGCCCAGCGGCTGCCAGCTGCGGGAGGTGCCCAGGCCGTGGCAGCTCTGGCCTTGAGGGGACACGTCCCCGTGTGGCCCTGTGTCACAAAGGGGCAGTGATGCGGCACCCACCCGGTGCTTGTGACCTCACCTGGCCAGGGCTTGGGATCCTGAGAAGCGGGCCAGCGAAAGCCAGTTGGGCTGAGCTGGCCTTCGGGATAACTCGCCTCCTTCCTTTGCTACGTGCTTGCCTACTTTTTTCTGACCATTTATCGTTGACTGCCCACTTCTCCTCAACTTCCATCCTCGTTCAAAGGTAATTATGATTTGACTTTTAGGACAGATCATAGAGGAGGTAAATATGGGATAAAAGTATCGGCTGCTCTACAGCTTCTGAGCTCTCGGCTGAGCTATTACACCTTTAGAGGCTGGCCAGGGCTATGGGTAGAGTTCCTATTTGCTAATTCTTATTTCTTTACCATATCCTAGCATAGGTTAAGTAGCGGGGTGGCAGTGTAGTCTGAGGCATTGAGCTCAGCCTAGACAAGAAGCCCACCCTGAAGGATGCGGTAGGAAGGGAGACAGAAAGGGCAAAGGCAGCTGTTAAAGTAGCGGCTGAAAGCCGGTCCCACCTTGTATGCAGCGTGGGAAAGTGTGGGCTGGAGAGCCAGAGGGCTCTGCTGCTAACGCTGGCCACAGGTAAGCAGCAGGTCCTCTTCAGAGAAGGTGACACGCAATGCAGCCTTTCAAAAGGGCCTTGGCAATTGCTGTCAACTGCAGTCCTGTGACAGGGACAGCAGGGCCATCAGCCTGCAGCTCTGCAGCAGTTACAAGTACCACTGAAACACTTTTGATGGCAGATGCTGTTCTCTGGCTTGCATTTGGGATTTTTTTAATCATTTTGTTGAGCTACAATTATTTCTTTGCAATCAGGTGACAGGATTGGCGCTGATCTTCTCTTTCTTGAGCGTGTCCTGACATCCTTTGTCATCCAAAGCTTTCCCCTCTGTTCCTGAGAGAAGCCATGGCCACAATGGGGAACAACTCCTCTGAGTAACGCCTTCACCAGCAGGCTTGGACTTTGGGAATCCCCAAAGGCAACAGGCGTGGCTGGTGCTCCATCCCTGAATGTTGATGTGCTGACAACCTAGAGGGAATTTGCAGGATGGACTAGATGACCTTTAAAGGTCCCTTCCATCCCAAAGCATTCTATGATTCTATGAATTCGGGGCGTTTCCTGAGAGCAGCCAGACTCACCCAGGTGTTTTCGATTAGATGCAGGAAAAACGCATTTTGTCCCTCCTCTGCCACTATGTACAAGACTTTGAAAGATGACATTGCTCCTAGAAAGGTCTGACATCAGTAGGGTTACCTTCGGGGCTAGGTACTTGCTTGTTTTCATCAAGTTACCATCAGGAAAAGGGAAGACTTGACCTGATAAGCCAGGTCAAGAGTCTAGAAGGAAAGGAAGGCAGCCCGAGGCACAGAAATCAGAGTGTGGGTTTGTTGGACTTTCAGCAAAGGAAGCAGGGGAGCAGGCTCTTTTCCAAAACTGTTTCTTAACCAGGAAATGCCAATGGCAGTGTTAGGCTTCCCCTGACGTTTCTCTGTTGGAGGTTAGAGCTGGTTTACTTGGGTGCTCCTCTACAGAAGTCGACGTTCAAAATAGGCTCTCATACAACAACATTGTCTCATCTCTTTTCAAACGTCGTTTCCCTGCAGTCCTTGCCAAGGGCATGGCTCCGCCACAAAGCATCCTCTTTCCCCTGGAGAAGATTTGCATGGGCTGGCAGCAAAGGCAGAGAGCTGGAGCAGGACTCCACAACCTGGGCAATACCTGCTACCTCAACTCCGTCCTGCAGTGCCTGACGTACACGCCCCCTCTGGCCAACCACCTGCTCTCTCGTCAGCACAGCCAGTCATGTGAGCACTTTTATGAACATCTCCTTGTAAATCTGTTGGGCACTTCCCAAGGGTTCCCAGAATCTGGAATTTGATTTAGGAGGAAAGCAGCCCTTCTTTGTCAGCCCCCTGAGTGCTGTTCTTTGAACACTCAAGCCTAGAAGGCTCTTGTCCTCTCTAGGTGTGTTCATCTTCAGAAAGGCACCACTTTCTAGCCCCGGGGCTCAGTCCCTGTTCCTGCCAGTTAAACTCTCTTTGCTTATTGCACAGAAAACTTCTGTCAGTTACGCATCCCCCTGAAGAAAGTTCTCTAGGCACTAAAATGGCCCGGGCTTGGTGGGCCATTGGCACCTTGGGAGAAGGGGAGTGGAGACTGTTATCATTTCAAGATCTCCATTAAGTTTCCCGTTGCTAGGGATATTTTGCTAACCTGAGAAGCTTCCCTCCCTCCCTTCCTTTTCAGGTCACCAGCAAGGCTTCTGCATGATGTGCATAATGGAAGCGCACGTTAACCGGGTCCTGCATTCTTCAGCTGGGGCCATCCTGCCTTGGCCTGTCATCACTGTCCTCACACGTAAGTCATTTCAGGTGCTTTTACAGATTTCCTTCCCTTCTTGTGGGGGACAACTACTAACTTCTTCTTTCTTAGGAATAGGAGAACATTTCCAGCATGGCATGCAGGAAGACGCCCACGAGTTCTTACGCTGCACTGTCGATGCCATGCAGAGAGCTTGTCTCAGTGGAAGCAGCGAGTAAGAACAAGCAAATTCCCTTTTCCATGTTCCCAAGCCCTTTGGACTCCTTGATGTACTCCCATCAAGGAAACCCCGTGCCCAGGGTGTTCAGACAAAGCAAAACTCTTGGAGGAGATAACTCTCTGCCTTACCATTTCTTTCCAGCTTGGACATCTCTTCTCAAGCAACTACCATCATCGATCAAATATTTGGGGGCTTTCTAAGATCGAGAGGTACTTTTTAGAAATATTACTGGCCTTACAATGGTGTGTGGCTCTTTCTCGGTTCGTGCTAAACAGCTTCTAGTATGCAGTGGTTATGTCCAGCGTCTCCAAAGCGGTACGTGTTGGTCATTGAAATGGGCGCAGTTAGCCTCCTTCCCAACCTGAGAAGCATTTCTCTTTGCCTTCCAGTAACATGCTTGAGCTGCAAAGCCGTTTCCGACACCTACGAGCCATTCCTTGATATTGCTTTGGATATCCAGGTAAGATGCTTGGAAATTGTGGTGCAAAAGGTTTCAAGGCCCCTGCAGGGGGGCTAGGTTATCTCCAGTTAACTCCATTGACTTAAAACTGTGGGCTGCTACCACGCCAGAACTTGGTGGTGGAGGGGAAGAGAACTGGGCTGCTGTGCTCCTTCTGTGGAAGCCCTGTAAATGGTCTGCCTGCGCTGGGTGCTGGGTGTCAGCCGGGCAAAGAGTAAGGATGGTATCTGCAGCCATGATGACACTGTCACACCACCCTGCTTTGGACTCCCTCACTATGCGTCTGGTTGCTGGATGGATGGGGTTGATTGCTTTTGCTACTTTTGACCACGCGGACCACAGGCAACGCTGGTACCGCCCGGGGGTAGCTGTTTATTGGGAGAACGCTGGTACCACACGGGGAGCTATTTCTTGGGATGTTGAGTTTCCAGGAGCTTAGTGCTCTCCCTTCTTTCTCATCCAGGCAGCCTCAACTGTCACTGGAGCTCTGGAAGACTTTGTCAAACCTGAGCAGCTGGATGGCGAAAATGGCTATAAATGTAGCAAGTAAGATTATTACTAATGACATCTTCATAGCAGATGCTGGGTTAGGGTATTGCATGCCTGGGAGCACTAGTTATGTTTTGACTTAATTGAGAAACCCACTCATGAGACAGCTTGGGGTTTTTTTCTTTTTTTTTCTTCCCCGTACAACTCAATCCACCCGAATCATCCGGAACTTGGAAAATAATGCATTTCTTTCTAAGATGGGTAATTTTTTCTCTTCTGCCTGAATATTTGGAAAGCTTTAATGAGAAGTTTATTCCTGGCATCGTCTGCCCTGGAGGTGGTCAACCTTCCTAGCTAGGAAGTTGCCCACTGAACTACCCCTATGGCCAGAAGGGAAAAGACATGTCCCATATGCAGTGCTGAGCCAAAGCAAGGAGGAGCTCTGGGCAGGGATCTGGCAACAGCAGCTTCCTCAAGAAACCAAACAACCCTTTAATTTCCAAGGCTTTTTGCATGCTTGCGTCTCTGGCCAGGAGACCTCAGTCCTTGGAGCCGTAGCAGCCCCTGCCGGCTCTCTGAACAGTGTCAGGCCTAGCTCTTGTCTTCTAAAGACCGCAGACTGCTGCTCTCCCAAGTGAGCCACCCTAGACCGAAGCTACCTTCGGTCAGAGCGTGTGGGCTTAAGGGGTCTGAAATGCAAACCAGTGCGTACGATAGCTGGGCAAAACAAGCCTTAACTCAACCCTACACGGCTGGGGACAGAGTGGGGAGAAGGGAGGTTGCAACAGTTGGGTCTGTGCTTGTTTCAAGGTGTGAACAGCTGGCCACTGCATCCAAGAGGCTTACAATACATCGCTCCTCCAATGTCCTGACAGTCTGCTTGAAGAGATTTGATCCTTTCTCTGGCAGAAAGATTAGCAAGGTATGTACACAAGTGCACTGCAACTTTGTCTGCTCGGAAGGAGACCTTTCCCGAAGGAGAATCCTTTTCTGGAAGTTGTTCATGTCTGCACACGATGGCTATCGAGTGCAGCCGTCTAAGAAAAATCAAGGCAAAGCTATGCCTTGCTCTTTCCCTTGTGGTAAGAGGAAAGTGCCAATGTGAAGATAAGCACTCTAGTGTGCTCGTCAAGAGCTGCTTTGGCCAACAACAGCTTTCTGCCACTTCAAGGATGAAATGGCAACACCTGCTTTTGATGAACTGAGAAGATCTGTTTCTATGCCTCTAGCCTGTGTTTGGTGGCAAGGTTTTCTCAGGCTGCTTCCTAAAGACTCTCAGGATAATTTTGGGGTCTTCTTGGTCTCTCTTTAGGTTGTGCAGTATCCGGAATCTTTAGACCTTGCCACATACATGTCTCAAGCACCTGGAGAACCACTCCTCTATTCCTTGTATGCCGTCCTGGTGCATGAAGGTCCCGGCTGCCAGGCAGGACACTATTACTGCTTCGTGAAGGTAGGAGACAACTCTGTGATTTGCACTGGTGTATTGTGTCTGTGTCCTTCAGTGGTGTTCTGCCTGTGGTTTTGTTTTAAACACCCTGCGGTTCATCTAAAGATAGTCTTGCCTTTCTTTGCAGGCCAGCGACGGGCACTGGTACAAGATGAATGATGCCTCTGTGGAGCGTTGTGACATTGAGATGGTTCTCTGCCAGCGTGCATATTTACTCTTCTATGCCAGGTAATAACAAGTGTGAAACAGTATTCAGAACACACTCCTTCTCCTGTTGCTGATCTTGGTGGTGGTGTTCTCCTCCGGTGGGTTTTGCTTTCTGGCCTAGGAGAGAATGACTGTTTGTCCAGTTGAGTTCTGTCTGTTCTGCAGGTCGCCAGCTCCTGCCTTCTCCCTCCTTGCCTGGCACTAACCTCTTGCGCTTGTGTAACTTGCTAGCTGTCTGCTCTCTGAGGCTGGCTAGCTGCAAAAAGAGGCAAAATGGAGGTCCAAGAGGGTTTAAGATGAGTTACTGCTCTGAAAGGGACAGGCATGGCTGGGAGACCATGATCTCATGTCCAGCTTCTAGTGCTGCTTCAGGCTTCTGCCTGTCATATCAAGTGCTGCCAGAAAGTGACAGGATGTGACTGAAGCCATGAGGAGGCTACAAGAACAACCCTAGGCTAAGATCACTGTTGTTTCTCCAGGCACCACGATCTGACCCCTGGAGCAGGCGCTGAATGCCAAGAGACAAAGAGCATTTCCACGACACAGCTGGATCAAGTGCTGCAGAGGGCATTTTCTGGAGGCACCCTGGCACTGAGAAATCAAAAAGGTGGAGAAAATATGCACAGGATCCAAGGGAAGAGACAAACACGGGACTCTGCAGGAACTCCCCATCTGCGCTGCAGCAGGAAGAGAGCACACTCTGACGCTGAGGAGGAGGAGAAGCTGAGAAGCCAACCGGACTGCCCGCCTCCGAAGCGGAGGCGCATTTCCCTCGCGGAAACGCAGAAGCGCACTCACTGTCAGCTGCCCCATGGCAGTGGGAGCCTGTGCAGCCCTTCCCAATGGGAGAGGAACGGCCCTGATAACGGCAGAAGCTCAGGAGGGGAAGGTGTGCACGGCTCAAGTGGTCACAGAGCAGACTCGCATCCTGGTTCGGCAGGTGAGCGGCAGCTGGGGCAATACTCACTTCAACAACGTCCGCTCCCACCAGTGCCAGTGCACCCAGCGTCTGCAGGCTCCTGCCAGGCGAATGAAAAACCACCATGCAGAAAGAGGAAACAGTCCTGTGCAGGGGGGGATGAAAGTGCGCCCGAAAGAAAGCGGCGAAAGATAGAAGTGAGCATTCTGGTGAGCCACAATTGGCAAAGAAATGCAAGCCAGTGAAGAAGAAAAAGAAATCCAGAGAACTCTGGAGAGGAGGACTCACAAGTAAGCAACATTTGCAGCATCACCAGCAAATGTTGCCTCACGCTTTGCCGGGTGTTTCAGGCGCGTGGCTTATGGAAAGAAGCGTTCAGTACTTGTGACTGAGCTTGCCACCACAACCTGCAATTTACCATCAAAGGCTGCAGACAAACATTATCAAAAGAATGCTAACCATCAAACTTGACATTTATGATCGAAACAATAAAATTGCCATCATAACCACACCCAGTCCGAAGTGGTGCTTCTGATTTCCGTAGAGAGTTTGACCATGACAGAAAGAACAGAAGGGTTTGGGGCTTTTTTGAAATTTTTTTAACTCACGATTTCTGTTATGAAAGCACCTTTGTGATCCAGAAGGGTGGAAGCTTTCTACAGGTGCTGAGCATATGAAATGAGCATGTAGAGATCTCAGGGGAAAAAAATGCCTGGGAACAGAGCATCTCCAGTGCTGCTCGATCAGAGGCTCAGGTCGCCTGCGTGTGATTCACGTTGTCTTCTCCCAAGTGCAACAGCCGGTGCAAGAGAGACAAGGAAACCAAGGCATTACAAGCATTGCCACTGACGGTCCCCATCAACAGGGTCATCTTGTTGGGAAGCTGGTTTCCTGGCAAACTTGGCCAGTGGAGTTTGAGTAAAAAAGACAACTCTTCACCTTGAAGATGCTTCTGCAGTGTCCCACAAGAGCTGCAGTTCATACGCCTTCTGGCCTGTTTCTGGGCCTGTCACAAAACGTCCTAGACATGAAATTAGTTTCTGAGGCAAAACCCAGGCAGAAACATGTAGGCACTTCTCCTCACAGAAAGTATAAAACACGCAGCTCCCAAGCCTACCGCGAGACTCACTGCAAAATGAGCAAAGGTGCTTCTCCATTGGCATCCTCTTTCATCTCCAAAAGCCAGCGCTTGGGACTACTGTGCCCTCTAGAAGTCAAATCCAGCGAGAGAGGTGTTGGGAATGGGAACGTGAGCAGGAACAGGGTCGAGGTGAGCAGCCAAGCGCTGGGATCTTTCTTGGCAGCAGTCCTGCTCTGGTGACCTCTGTAAAAGTCAGTTCTTTGCCGGCCTAGGAGAGAGGCAAGGAGACTTCAGCACAGAATTACCAAGGGGATTTATTCTCTTTATTTAGCCATGCATATTGCACCTGCATAACACAGTTCTCCATGCCTGCCCTAGCATCTTCTCGGGCACGTAGGACATCAAAAACCATCTTCACAAATCACATACAAACTCCTGCCCTATCAGCTGCTCAGCCACCAGTAACATCACAAGCACCTGAAAAAGCACCGGGCTGGTTCCTGCCACGACTGACATCACAGACACCGAAGCAGGCCATGCATCTTTTCCTATCTATCTGCTACTCAGTCGCAAGCGCTATCGCCAACACCTGCACAAGGAATTGAAAAACTCCTGCCCTAGCAGTTACTCGGCAGCAGGGGACACCACAAGTACCGGCAGCAGAAGCCAGGTTCCTGCTCCTTCCCCATCAGCTGCTCAGCCACCAGGGTCTTCACAAGGACCTGCACAGTAGAAGCACCCTCAGTTTCCACATGCCAGATTTTTCACCTCCATCTCCATCTTGTCTCCTGTCTCTCTGCTGGGAGCTGTCACCATCAGCCCCGGCTCCGCTTGAAGTCTTCTCCTGGCACAGGTGCAGCTCTGGCTGGGCTTGGTGCGTGCCATGCTTCCCGAGGGAGAACAGCAACACTCACAGTTACTCCTGGGCAGTGTCCTGCTGCGAGAGCTGATCTGAAGGCAGCTCTCCCAGGCTGGCAGCAAGGCAGGTTGGCAGCAAGCCCCAAGGCTGGTCCAGGGGTGCTCCCTGTCCCCCAGCTCAACCACACCTCCCACATCTGGCTCCCTTGTTCCCAAAAGGGATTTGCTTGCAGTTCCCTTTTCTTCCAGTTCATGCACAGGTACTGCGAAAAAAGGCAGGCAGCAGAAGTATGCCCTAGCTAAAATCCCTTTTTATCGCTAGCAATAAAGGTGCTCTCAGCTTGAGCATGAGAAGGACGCTGTGTTACAACTCTTCAGTCCTTATATGCAGTCTTAAGACTCTTCACGTACTCCTTTTTACAATTTACACAACCTATTGGCTTTGGCCACGATATCGTCTGTTACCATTCACTTTTGAGTATTTGTACACACGAACCCTCTGTGCAAGTGAGCTTAATGCATATTTATTAGCTGAGTTTACACAATTTTGTTGCAACTTTGCTTGTTTTCAGCCAGTTTGGTCTGGTTTCTTCTAGCAGCAAACCCACTTGCATAGGAGAGGTCAAGCTCAGTCAAGTTCTCTTGTGCACATCTTCACATTGTAGCTTTTTCTTATGGAGCACTTTCCAGCAGGAGTTTGGAAAGCCCCTTCCCAGCTGGCAGCACCAGGCCAAGGGCACGGGCAGAAACAGCCCCCACCCCTGAGGGCCCCAGCCCCCAAATGGCCTCTGGCCCCAAGCTACTAAACCTTCCAAACAGGCTCTCCCTCTAACTGAATTATCTTCAGTTTGGAGAAAAGAAACTGCATGCTTCCAGATTCAGTCGTCTGACTGAGACTGTTAGAGGGTGATTTGGGCTTCAGCTCCAGAGCAAAAGAATTTCCAGGACAGAATCCCAGCCATTGCCTCCATGATCACCTTGTCAGTGACCCACAAACACTGTGTTGTGAAAGCCAATGCCTAATAAAAAGTATCCTCTCCTCCTCCCAAATCTCTGTTTATCTATCTCCTACCCTCAGACTACCACAGGAATTATCATACTATTATTCTGTCATTACCACCGACCTGAAAACCCTCCAAAGCATGGATGAGAACCATCACTAACCACGCACCCACCTCTTAGTCCTCCTGCAGCGAGCACTCCTGCGTGGATCTCTCTGTCTGACAGGAGACGGTCAGCCTGAAAAAACAACGAAAATCTTATGTTCTCTTGGCTCTAGTGAAAGCAAAGAATTTATGATACTGATACAAACAAGTTCAAGACAAAGCAGGATTGTGGAAGGGGAGGAAAATGTGATGCGTCTCACCCACTTTTAATTTCAGAGGAAGTTTCAAGGGTGCTTTTTTTGTCATCACTGCACAGCACAAGTGAAGAAGCCCACACCTGCTTTTTAAGGAGAAATGAAAAACACGAGTAAGACTATCAAGTCTGTGAAATTACTCTTCTTTCCAGGATACATGGCTCATTTTTTACACATCCCAGTGGAGAGCTTTAACTTAAAATCACTAAGTTCTGATATGGAAATAGCAAAACGTCCTCTGTAAATTTTTGAAAAGAACAGTAGACTGCTCATAGGAAGTGTAAATGAGGTGTTTCCACTGTCAAAGGTTATAACGCTTTTGAGTATCTTGGCCATCTTCATCTTCTTTGCCAAGACTTTCCTCCGATAACACTATCACTACCGTACCTCAACATAACATTAAACTGTTCCAATACTCTTGAGGATTCTATGAAATCCAAAATGCCCTACAGGGATGCCTACAGGTTTTGCTATCACCATCACGATTAAGACACAATCGATCCTACCAAACCTACAACCTGCAAAATCTGAAGACCACTTTATGCAAGACAAATTCCAGAATTTACAATCAGCACAGAGGAGCATAGGTATCGATCTTGTTCTGTCCTTGCCAAAACTGCTGGGTGAGCTGTCATCAGCCTCAGTGGCTGACAGCAGGCAAGACCCTCATCTGCCTTAGCTCAGATGCAGCTCCTAGGAAAACAGCTATTTCAGAAAGGCAGGTCTTCGTATTTTGGGGAAGTGTTTCAAGGAAATGCTTTTAATACTCTGGAATGGTAAGACTAAGCATGGTAATCTCACTCCAAGGCCTAGCCCTGCCACAGATTACAGGAGCAATAATGGGCAAGTCACCGGTTTGAACTTCCCCATTGAGGAAACAATGTCAAATGCATACAGTTTATGCTACCAGCTTTGGTAGTTCTTTTCATGAACGATGGTAAAAATGCAAAAAAACAGGGTATGATTATCTAGCAGGTTCTCATAATCATACCCCCTCACATTAATAGCTGGACACCAGCAAAGGAGTGTACATGCTCTGTTGACCTACCTACTCATTAAAACTAAATAAATTTTATTCCTTGGAAAGCACTACCTTTCTTTTTTCTTTTTTTTTTTATTGTTTTTTTTTCATGAAAAGGCTGGCACTGCTTTCTGAATTCAAGATGAGTTACATGGAGTTGGTCAGTTACTGCAGTATGTTCTGTATGATTATACTAGCTAAATTCAAACTCAGTAGTAAGATTAAGAACACAGGAAGATTAAGAACACTTGAAACACAGATGGACGCAGAGCTCCACCTCTGTGGGGCTGTGCTAGGAGAGACAAGAAGAGCACAGAGCAGCAACGAGCCTTATGGCTTTCTGGAAATGACAGACACTCAGCAGTAATGCCCACTCGATCAGCTCTTCACCCTGCAGCGTCTTCTCCTCCTGGAGCCTTTTAAGGTCTCCAGCAGGGTGGCGAGGCCGTCAGGACCGAAGCTCTGCACCCAGCTGTCAGGAACAGACAGAATCATCAGCACACACAAAAACCCCAAGCAGTTTCGCACGGCCCCCACCCTTCCTCACCTCCACTCCGCCACAGTGCAGGTCCCAAGGTCAAAGCTCCCAATTTCTCACTGACAGCCACAGGTTTGTCCAGAGTCCCACCCCACACCCTTCCCAGCCTCACCTCATGGGGCTGCTGCTCAACCTTGCTGCTCCAAGGGGCTCTTCATGGGAGCTGCCTGCGGGTTTACGCCATGGGTACCTGAAAGGGTGAGCAGAGCCACGTCTGTCCCTCTTTTACAGGACGTCCTCTTTTGCCTTCAGCGGGGCTGCGCCGGTGTCACGCTGTACAGCACAGCACCGTCAAACCCTTACTGCAAGCAAAGCATCACTCTCTCTAAAAGACCCATTCTCTTCCTCACGTTTACATTTAATGATCGGAGGTATTTAAATCCATATGGAAAGGATTATCATGCTCTTCTGCCGAGAAGAGGGCTAGCACTTCATTGTGTGTTCCCAGAAATCCATCTTATATTCTGCTTCCAAGAAGCTGTGATTTGAGCCAGTTTATGGCTTCGGGTAAAAAGACTAAAGCCAAGGAATTTCCCTAAAATCTTCACCTTGAACTAGCACAGCTACAAGTCCTGAGATGTCACAGATGCCCAAATCACTTAAACCATTTTTTTTTTTTAAACCACAGGCTACCTTTGATAATAATGACAGATGTGTAACAATTCCTCTGTCAAGAGAAGAAGCTGGCACTTGTCCTTCTCCTGGTATTCTTGCCATGAGTTTCTGTGTAACAGGAAGGTCTTCCTCGAGTAGTATGAGTATCTTGAATTAGAAAGGAAGTCATACACTTTTGTGAATGCCTTCTGTTTGCTTTATAGGAAGACAAGTTGCTGCACTATGCCTGAGTGTCTCAACATTGGCTCTGCATTGCAGAAACCGAACCTGGAAAATCCTTAACTAAAGATGCACTGAACCCCAAATCCCACCCTGGGCAGAAAATAAAAAAGAAAAAGAAAAAAGTATACGCTTCTGGAAAAGTCAAAGTGAAATCACCTGCCTGCCTGTGATGACATCCAGCATGAGCAGCTACTGAAAGGACCCAAAAGCTGTGACCCATAGCGTCAGAGCTGCAGTTAAAGACAAAGCCCCAGACAAACCCCCACCTCTAGCCAATAACTCAAACCCCTCTCCAACTCCAAGTCCCTGGCAGGCAGGCCTTATTCTCCTTCATGAACTGGCAGTATTAGGCACCTTTGCTGGGAAGCAGCAAGCCCCCTGAATGAGATATACAGGGCATTTTGAAAGTAGGCTGTGCCACATCTCCAGCGCATGGCCCTGAAGGGGATCCTGGGACAAAGACATGAACTAGAGAGCTGCTTGCATCACTTTTTCTCGTCCTTTAGGCACTATGAGCCAGCAGCAGTCCCCAGATTGCTCCACTGGACCTGGCCATTGATGCAGACGCTGGGGCCAGCGCTAGCTGTTTGTGTCAAGTTTAGAAAGGATGTGCTCAACAGCATTGCCAGCACGCTGGGAGAGCTGGAACGTGCCACATCCAGCAATGTCTGCGTACTCCCTTGCTCCGCAAACAAGGGCCCAGAATCAGCTTTGCCATTTAAGCCTCTCTTTCCTCTTGTGCCCTTCCTCACTCCAGACAGCTCACCAACAGCAGCATGTTTGCTCGAGTTTAGCCCAGGACAGCCAGCACGGTGAGCCAGGGCGGAGGCAGGGTGGCACTGACACCCAAAAAAGCTACGAGCAGTCAGCTTCACAGCTGGGAAGGCAGGAGCCAGCTCTGCCCAGAAACAACACACACAAGACAGCCAGGACTCCACCACTCATGGGCTTCAGCCTGGTATCTTCAGACAGCTCTCCTCCTGCCTCTTCCTTAATATGCTACATATTAAGGAGGCCCTGCCTCTTTTTGTATGGATCTCAAAGTGAAGAGTCAGAGCTCAGATGCTGGAACCTCAATTTCCCTGTCCCACCTTCAGAAACTGGCGGTCCAGATGTCGGATGGCCAGGTTTAAGTAGCTGAGCACGCTTGCGCCACAAGAAGACAGGGGCAGGAAGAAAAAAAGGCACATTTTCTTCATGAACAGAGCATCACATTGAAATTGGGAATCTTAGTACCTTCCAGAAGTCTTGTGGAGCAAAAATGATGGGATCCCAAGACAGCAAGTCAAGCCCAAGAACTGCAGGAGAGAGGACGTGTGAATGTCATCAGCTGCCATTAAAAAGCAAACAGCCCAAGGGATGGGGTGGCAGGAGCAGCAAGAGGGGAGGAAGCACTTGCAGGAACCAAGATTAAACCCAGGGCAGGGACTGCCTGCCGGGCTCCAGAGCGGGAAGAAAGGGCTGAGCTGGAACCTGTACAGGGTTTCTGGAGGAAGAGAGATGGGGTAAAGAGGGAGTGGGCGAGTTGAAAACAGTCAAGTAAGAGGAGAGGGGATTCGTACAGGTATTTTGTCCAGTAGCATATGAATACTTAGCTCTCAAAGGTCACATCTCAGTGAAAACTGCTCAGACAGACTGTCAAAACACCCATTAAGTGACATTTTGGAAGGATACACCCACATAGCTTAGTCCCCAACCCCAGAAAGTACTTGAAAACTTCACTAGAGATCTTGCTCCGACACCTTTTTGCCTCTCCCCACTCTAAAAGATTCTCTCCAGCCAATGTTTTGAAAGGATGTCGAAGCAGTCAAGGCTTAATCCAGGTTTAT
>JAJGSR010000086.1:0-25000 GCA_020745775.1 Theristicus caerulescens
TCTTCCTGGGCAGAGGCAGCACTGGGAGGAGGGACAGGGTGGGCTGCTGGTGCCCTTTGTGCAGCTTGGTCCCTGTGGGGGGGCAGTTTTGGTGCTTCCTCGTTTTCTCCTCCTCCTTTTTCTTGTCCTGCTCCTCTTCTCTGGCACAGCAGAAGAAAGATGCTGTGCTCCTTCTTCACCCAGGGTCACAATCTGTCCCCGTCACCACCGCAGCACCCCGAGTCTTTGTCTGGCGTGCGTCTCTGGGGCGCTGAAACCCTCTTCCTCCTCCTCCTCCTCCTCCTCCTCCTCCCTGCTGAGGGGTCATAGTCTGTGGTGTCCACAAACTGGCTGCAGCCATCATAGCCCCGCTGTGGGGATCTGCTCCGCTCTCTCTGCCTCAGCAGGGTTTGCTCCCAAGCAGCCTTGGGTACAGGAGCCCATTTGGAGCTGGCGTTGGAGGGCCCTGGAGCTGTGTCAGCCCTTGGGGCTCGGTCACGACGTGGAGGACTTGTTCTCCACCTCCTCCTCCTCCTTCCTGGGCAGTGGTAGTCAGTGATCTCCATGAACCGGCTGCTGAGATCATAGTCCCGCCACAGGGATCTGTTCTGCTCTGTCTGTCTCAGCAGCGTTTGCTCCAGAGCAGCACTGGGTGCAGGATTCGACTGGGAGCTGCCGTTGGAGGGCCCTGCAGCTGTGTCATCCCTGGGAGCGCAGTCACGCCTTGGAGGACCAGTTCCCCTCCTCCTCCTCCCTGCTGAGTGGTCATAGTCCGTGGTGTCCACGCACCACCTGCGGAGATCTTTTCCCCACTGCGGGGATCTGCTCCGGGCCCTCTCCTTGGCACCACTCTTGTGGCAGTGGGAAGAAGGGCTGAATCCATGCTCCTCTTTGTTGCTGTCTTCTCGCATGGTGTGCTGCACACGGTCACATGGTTGAGAGCAGAGCGGGCACACAGCTTTCCTTCCGGACACCACCCTTATGCAGCCACAGAAGCAGCGATGCAAGCAGGAGCCTGCAGATGCCTCCCGTGGACCTGCCCGGGTTAGCTGGCTCTTGCTGGCTGTTGAAGAGGAGCTGCTGTCTCGTGGCGAGTCCTCCATGCCCAGCGCCACGTCCTGCAAAGACAGCTGTGAAAAGGTCCTGCCCTTTCCTCCTGAAAGGCCCAGAAGAGTGAGGAAACCCCAGAAGCTGTGTGAGGGGACAGCTAAGGGACTCCCAAAGGCTCTCCTGGAGGGCTGCAAAGGCCAAAGGCCCAAAGGCAGACAAATGGGATGGATCTGGGTGGGATGCTTTGAGAGGGAGCAGCGTTGGGGCTGTGAAGAAAGCTGCAATGTGGGAGGGAAAAGAGAGCAATGCCAAGATCCCAGAAAGAAATCCACTGACCACCTGGTGCCCTGACCCACCTCCCCAGAGTTACCTTAGTCCTACGAGGCAGATCCTGTGGTCCCACAGAGCACGCCTGTTTGCTGTTGGCCCCCCGCTGACTGAGAAAGGAACTGGCATATGATGGTGCTGGTGAGGAAGAAGCCCTTTCTCCACTTTTCAAATCAGAGCACCTGGAGAAACAAAAAGAGTGATCTCCATGTAAGGCTGTTCTTGCAGCCTCCTCTGGGGCTCAGTCATTTTCTTGGAGCAGTTTCCATGAGAGAGAGAAGACGTAACCGAGACTACAAATGAGAAATTCGATTGGGGTCTTCCCACCAGGTCTACACCTGTCAGAGCAAGTCCTCGTCTTTATACCCCCTATGGCCTCCATTTCATAGAATCCTAGGATCCTAGAGTGGTTTGGGTTGGAAGGGACCTTAAAGAGCATCTAGTTCCAACTCCCCTGCCACGGGCAGGGATACCTTCCACTCGATCAGGTTGCTCAATGTCCCATCCAACCTGGCCTTGAACACTTCCAAGGAGGGGGCATCCACAGCTTCTCTGGGCAATCTCTTCCAGTGTCTCACCACCCTCATTGTAAACAATTTCTTCCTAATACCTAATTTACATCTTTCCTCCTTCAGCTTAAAACCATTACCCCTCGTCCTATCACTGCACTCCCTGATAAAGAGTCCCTCCCCATCTTTCCTGTAGGCCCCCTTTAAGTACTCTGCTCTCCATTAGCCGGCTTCAGAGAGCAGACAAGTAGCAGTTTACAGCAGGGCAGGAGCCTAAAGCCCGGCAAGGAAAGGTAAGGATGGACGCGGGGTAGTTCAGATTTGACAGCACTGAATGATGCAGATAGTAACTGTCTCCTAGGGCCGAAAGAGAAACACTCAGGAGGATGAGAAGAAAAAGAGCAAAGCCGGGAGAAGGAAACAGATTCAGAACCCGTTTTAATACTGGTTATTACCTGACATAAAACAGTAGATAGGCTTGCTGCCTGAGAACTGTGTTGATGTCGCAACCACCCACAGACTCATCGTTCATCTTGTACCACAGTCCATCGCTGGCCTGCAAAGAAAGGCATCGATATCTGGAGATGAACTGCATGGTTTCTCAACGATAACACAGGCAGAAAACTACAGAACCAAGAGTACGCCAAAACAAATCCAACACAGCCGGTAAGGAGACCTTCTCTCCCAAAACCTTGGCTGCCAGTGAAACAGTGCCGTGAACGTTTGTCTTCCCCAGCACACATTTTTCCCCTGCTCGGAAGGAAGTTGCTCTTGACCTTGGTGTAGCAGAAATAGTGTCCTTCGTGACAGCTAACACCGCTATGTACCAGGACAGCATATAAGGCGAAGAGGAGCGGTTCTCCTGCTGTCTGGGATGTGTATGGCCGAAGATCCAAGTACTCGGGATACTCCACCACCTACAGAGAGACCAAGAGGGCTCAAAACTGATGCTGAAATACTCCACGGAATAGCCTTCACCATGTCATGGTTTGGGTGGCAGGAAACTGTTCTTGGCCAAAGCAGCTCTGTCGGAGCAGAGTACGTGCTTGTCTTCCCACGGGAACTCTCGTCTCCCCAGAAGGGAACACGAAAAACCCAACATGAACGGCTTGTGAAAGAGCATACTGCTTTGGAAAGTCTCCTGCTCCAGGAAGAGAAAGTTGCACTCCACTTGCGTACACACCTTGCTGATCTTCCTGCCGGTGAAATGATCAACCCGATTCAGACATACGGTGAGAACCTTGGGCACGCGATGGATTGTAAAGATCTTGCAGGTGGCAACCATCTTGTCACACCTGGAAACCAAGCAGAGAGCCAGATGCTGAAGTGCACCCTTTTTCCCCGCCAGAAGGCAACAAAAGCTTTCATGTCTCACACACCCTGACGCTGTTTTAAGGCTATTCAGAACCATAAGTACTGTATTAAAAACCAGCTGCATCTCATTATTGTGCATTAAACCTACATGAAGAGATGACTTATGCTCAAAGACACACAGCACCTTCATGAAGGATCTAGCATTAATATGTCGTTAGCAATCATCTTACTTGCTACATTTAAAGCAGTTTTCTCCATCCAGCTGCTTGGGTTTCACAAAGTCCTGCAGAGCTGCGGTGACAGATGAGGCTGCCTGGAGGAGGGAGAAAGGAGAGCACTGAGCTCGGGGAAACGCCCTCGCCCAAAGACTTAACTAAGAGCTGCCAAGAAGGCCCAGGTAGCTGAGGCTGAGGAGACCCCCCGTGAACCCACAAGCAGTGTCCAGAAGGAGGCAGAAAGAGGGTATTCTGCTGAACATTTCCCTCATTTCCCAGGAATTCCAGGGCTATCAAGAACTACCACGCTGTGGCACCGCACAGTTCAGCTACCGATGGGGTGCAGGGTCATCATAACGAAAACAACACAACCCATCAGCCTAGGAGCCAGACGGGTGTTGAGGGAGGGCAAAGGGAAGAAGGATGAGAGTACATCAAGGGTGCAGAGAGGATACTGCGTGCTTGTCCAGCTTAAAGCCAGCACCTGCAGGGGTACCACTGCCATGGCCTCCCCGGAAGGACACAGTCCATTCCACTTCCCACCCACCACCAAGCTCTCTTCTCTTGGGTTTGCAGTATAGGTTTTTACACCACCTGCGTTTATTCTGGAAAGCTACAGGGGCCTTGGGATGTCTAGAATCACAGTTACAAACCCTCTTACTTTGATATCCAAAGGAACATCCAGGAAGGCCTTGTAGGAATCAGAAACCCCTTTGCAGCTCAAGCATGTGACTGGAAGGCAAATCAAAATGCTCAGCGATAGGGGAAGTCGGCTGACTGTGCCAGTTTACGTCCTCCATAACTACTACGCCAGTCATGCCATCAGCTGTTTATCACAGGCAGACAGAAGGACACAGACAATTCCAAGGAGAGCAATGGTCATGGAAAAGTACCTCTGGATCTCAGAAAGCCCCCAAATATTTGGTGGACGATGGTAGTTGCTTGAGAAGAGACACCCAAGCTGGAAATAAAGGGTAAGGCAGAGAGCTCAGAAGTAGAGCAGAGAGTTCTCTCCTCCAAGAGTTTTGCTTTGTCGGAAAACCCTGGCTGTAGGGTTTCCTTGATGGGAGTACATCAAGCAGTCCAAAGGGCTCGGGAACATTGAAAAGGGAATTTGCTTGGGCTTACTCGCTGCTTCCACTCAGACAAGCTCTCTGCATGGCATCGACAGTGCAGCGTAAGAAGTCATGGGCGTCTTCCTGCCTGCCAGGCTGGAAATGTTCTCCTATTCCTAAGAAAGAAGAAGTGAGTAGTTGTCCCCCACAAGAAGGGAAGGAAACCTGTAAAAGCACCTGAAATGACTCACGTGTGAGGACATTGACAACAGTCCAAGGCTGGATGGCACTGGCTGAGGAATGCAGGACCTCGTTAACGTGCGCTTCCATTATGCACATCATGCAGAAGCCTTGCTGACGACCTGAAGAGGAAGGGAGGGAGGGACGGAAGCTTCTCAGGTTAGCAAGATATCCAGAGCGGTGGGAAACCTAATGGAGATCTTGAAGTCATAAGAACTGCCCCCACTGCTCTTCTCCCAAGGTGCCAATGGCCCACCAAGCCTGGGACATTTTAGTGCATAGAAAACTTTCTTCAGAGGGATGCTGAACCGACAAAAGTTTTCTGTGCAATAAGCAAAGAGAGTTCAACTTGCAGGAATAGGGACCGAGACCGGGGGCTAGAAAGAGGTGCCTTTCTGAGGATGAACACACGGAGATAGGACAAGCGGCTTCTAGGCTTGAGTGTTCAAAGAACACCAACTTGGGGGACTGAGAAAGGAGGGCTGCTTTTCTCCTCAATCAGATTCCAGATGCTGGGAATCCTTGGGAAGTGCCCAAGAGATTTGCAAGGAGCCGTTCGTAAAAGTACTCACAGGACCGGCTGTGCTCACGAGAGAGCAGGTAGTTGGCGAGAGGGGGTGTGTAGGTCAGGCACTGCAGGACGGAGTTGAGGTAGCACGTATTGCCCAGGTTGTGGAGTCCTGCTCCAGCTCTCTGTCTTTGCTGCCAGTGCATGCAAATCTTGTCCGGGGGAAAGAGGATCCTTTGTGGCAGAGCCATTCCCTGGGCAATGACTGCAGGGAAATGACATTTGAAAAGAGAGGAGACGATGTTGTTGCACAAAAGCATCTTTTAGAAGTCGCGTTCTGCACAGGAGCACCCAGGACAAGCAGCTCTAACCTCCAACACAGAAACACTGGGGGAAGCCTAACACTGCCATTGACAATTACCGGTCAAGAAGCAGTTTTGGAAAAGAGGCTGTTGCCCTGCTTACTTTGCTGAAACTCCAAGAAACCCACACTCTGATTTCTGTGCCTTGGGCTACCTTTCTTTCCCTCTGGAGTCTTGAATTGGATTATCAGGTCAAGTCTTCCCTTTCCCTGATTGTAACTTGATGAAAGCAGGTGAGTACCTGGCCCAGAAGGTAACCCTACTGATGTCAGATCTTTCTACCAGCAATGTTATCTTTCAAAGTCTTGTACATAGTGGCAGGGGAGTGACAAAACGCGTTTTCCTGTGCCTAATCGAAAACACCTGGGTGAGTCTGGCTGCTACCAGGAAACGCCCCAGAATTCAATCTGGGTGGTCAGCACCTCCACAGTCAGGGATGGAGCACCAGCCACGTCCGTTGCCTTTGGGGATTCCCAAAGTCCAAGCCTGCTGGTGAAGCCGTTACTCACAGGAGTCGTTGCCCATTGCGGCCATCGCTCCTCTCAGGAACAGAGTGGAAAGCTTTGGACGACAAAGGATGTCAGGACGCGCTCCAGAGAGAGAAGATCAGCACCAGTCCCGTCACCTGATCTCAAAGAAATAATTGTAGTTCAACAAAATGATTGAAGAAAATTCCAAACGAAACCCACAGATCAACGTCTGCCATCAAAAGTGTTTCAGCGGTACTTGCAACTGCTGCAGAGCTGCAGGCTGGTGGCCCTGCTGTCCCTGTCACAGGACTCCAATTGACAGCAATTACCGAGGCCCTTTTGATAGACTGCATTGCGTGTCACCTTCTCTGAAGAGGACCTGCTGCTTACCTGTGGCCGGCGTTAGCAGCAGAGCCCTCTGGCTCTCCAGCCCACACTTTCCCACCTTGGATGCGGGAGTGACGGGCTTTCAGCCGCTACTTTAACGGCTGCCTTTGCCGTGCTCCTTTTCTGCCTCCCTTCCTACCCCATCAGTCAGGGTGGGCTTCTTGTCATCCCACGCTGAGCCCAACACCTCAGACTACACTGCCACCCCCTTACTTACCTATCCTAGGCTATGGTCAAGAAATGTAAGAATTAGCAAACAGGAACTCTACCCATAGCCCATATCTGGCCAGCCTATAAAGGTGTAATAGCTCAGCCGAGAGCTCGCAAGGTACAGACCAGCCTAAACTTTTATCCCGTATCACCCTACTCTATGATGTGTCCTGAAAGTCAAATCATAATTACCTTTGAACGAGGATGGAAGTTGAGGAGAAGTGAGCGGTAAACGATAAATGGTTGGAAGAAAGTGGGTACGCAAGTAGCAATGGAAGGAGCCGGGTTATCCTGAAGGCCAGCTCAGCCCAACTGGCTTTTGCTGGCCTGCTTTTCAGGATCCCAAGCCCTGGCCTGCTGAGGTCACAAGCGCCAGGTGGGTGCTGCATCACTGCCCCTTTGTGACATGGGCCCAGGTGGGGATGTGTCCCCTGGAGGCCACACAGCTGCCACGGCCTGGGCACCTCCCGCAGCCATCAGCCGCTGGGCTTCCCCATGCGCTGCTGGAGAAGGGCTGTTTGTCTGCTTACAGAGCTCCCACCTCTTCCCCAAGCCGCACCAGCTGGATGAATAAAAACCTGCCCAGGGCTGTAAGCGTGCCTGTTCACAGCTTTGGCTGGCACATTTGGGTTGCTGAGGGTTTCTTTTCCACCCTCCCCCGGTACAGGACTGTGTCCATGAGACTCACGCCGGAGCAGGTGGATGTGCCTGAAGGAGGCTGTGGGAACCCCACACTGGAGCAGGCTCCTGGCAGGACCCGTGGACCTGTGGAGAGAGGAGCCCACGCTGAAGCAGGTTTGCAGGCAGGACTTGTGACCCCATGGGAAACCCTCATTTTAGCAGTCCCTCCCTGAAGGAAAGGTCCCATGCTGGCACAGATCCCTGGGCCGCAGGACAACCTCAGCAGCTCATTGCCACAGAGGAGCCTGCAGGCAGCTCCCATGCTCCACTGGCCATTAGGCCACCTGCCTGGCTTTGCCTGCAGCTAACAGTGCAGCAGCAAGTTCTCATGAGAACGTGGTTTCTGTTTGACTGTACAAAGGATAAATAACTTTGTTTCCTGGCACCTCATGGAGCTCTGTGGGCCTGGATTTGACCATGAAAGGGAGTAGATTCCCTGAATTCCGTAAGGCAACGTGGGGCTGAACATGAGGCAACGGCCAATATCTCCACGTCAGTGGAGATCTCGTAAATACAGCAGAAGGAGAAGAGAGAGATGGAGTTCTCCTTATGGCACACGACTCGAATCATTCAGGTGAGTAACGCTATAAACTGCCCTGAACTTCATGAGCAGGGAGAATTTTAAGGTCCAAAACTGATTACAGAGCCCCAATTCACCTTTTCAGGGCCCAAAGCCTCCTTTTCAGGATCCAACCACTCCTTTTATGGTCCAAATGCTCATTTTAAGGCCCAAACCCTCATTTTTAAGGTCCAAACCCTCACCTTAGAATCCAAAGCCTCATTTCCATGGCCCAAAGCCTCACTTCTAGGGATCAAAGGCTCATGTTAGGGTCCAAAGTCTCTTTTTAGGCTCCAAAGCCTCACCTTTATGGTCCACAGGCTCCCTTTCACTTAGCAACTCTCCCTTTTTAGACTCCAAAGCCGCATTTTGAGTTATTAAAGCCTCAATTTCAGGCTCCAGAGGCTCAGTTTTAGGATGCAGCCAGGTGTTTTGAGGGCCCAAGTCACATCTTGAGTGTCCAAACCCTCATTTTGAAGGGCCAACGCCCTGTTTTAGGACTCACAGCCTCATTTTTAGAATACAAAGCTTTAATTCTAGGGTTGAAAGCCTTCTATTGATGGTCCAAATCCTCATTTTCAGGGTCCAAACCCTCATTTACAATTTCCAAGCCCTGCTTTTAAGGTTCAAGGACTCATTTCAGGGGCCCACAGTGCCATTTTTAAGTCCCCAGTTCTGACTTTGAAGGTCCAAAGCCTCATTTTTAGGCTCCAAAGCCTTATTTATAGGGGTCAGAGGCTCATTTCTGGGCCCAAACCCTCAGTTTTAGCTTCCAAAGCCTCCTTTTCAGGGACCAAAGCCTCACTTTGAGGCAACGTAGCCTCATTCTTAGGATCCAGTCTGCAACTTGGAGGGCCCAAAGCCTCATTTTGACAGCCCAAATGCTCATCTTGTGGGCCCAAAGCCTCATTTGTTTAATGTCCAAAGCCTCATTTTGGGCCTCCAAAACCACGTTTTTAGGGTGAAAAACATTAGGTTTTGGCACCAAAGCACCATTTTAGGGCACAAAACCTGATTTCAGGGTTCAAACCCTCCATTTCATTTCCCAAGCCCCATTTTTGAGGCCCAACTGCTCCTTTTGACCATCCAAACTCGCATTTATAGGCTCCAAAGCCCCCTTTGAAAGCCAGAAACCTTCACTGGGGTGCCCAAAGCCCTCTATTTGGGACCAAAGCGTCAGTTCTTCGGGCCAGAGAGGAACCAATGGGTTCCCCTCATTTGCAGGGTCCCAAGTGTCATTTCTAGCATCTATCTGATCCTTTTCAGTGCCCAAAGAGACCTTTTGAGGGCAAAATCCTCATTTTTTTTTCTCCAAACCTGTCTTTTATTACCCGTAGCCTTTTGGGGGGGCCCACAGTTTCCTTTGTAGGGTTTAAACCCTCACTGTTAGGGCAGCAAGCCTCCTTTCAGGGTCCAAAGCTACATTTAGAGGGTCCAAAGCCTCATTTTTACTTTCTAAAGCCTTCGTTTTGCTTCTGAAGTCTTGTTTCAGATTTCAAAGCCTCATGTTAACGGTCCAAAGGCTCAGCTGCAGATTGCAGAGTCTCCGTTTTTAGACTCCAAAGCCTCATTTTGACTTTCCAAAGCCTCAATTTCAGGCTCCTGGGTGGCATTTTTAGGATCCAGCCAGTTGTTTTTGGGGTCCAAGCCACATCTTGACTGTCCAAACCCTCATTTTTAGGGTCCAAACCCTCATTTACAATTTCCAAGCCCTGCTTTTAAGGTTCAGGGAGTCATTTCAAGGGCCCACAGGGTCATTTTGAAGTCCCCAGTTCTGACTTTGAAGGTCCAATGGATGGATGGAAAGGAAGTGGGTGAGTTTAATTAGAAGTAACCGTTCCTCCTCAGCAACACGGTATCTTCAGGAGGCAAAATACATTAATAACACTTAGAGACAAAGCCTGGGTGTTTGGGGGTGCACCTCATCACTAGTCCAAACAATCTGTCAGTCACGGAACAAATTGCAGCACTGGACACTTCCCAGTTTACCAGTAGACAGCAAAACCTGACCTGCTGAGAGACTAGGAGATTGCATTGTTCATATTCCACTTAGTTCATCTGGGGCAAACTGCAAGGTGATGGTAAATTGCTTCCTTCAGAGAGGACAGGAAGGCGCTGCAGCCAACTCAGCTGGGGAAAGAGCCCTTGGGAGAAGCACGTCCCATCATGCCAACTCCATCACACGCTAAGGGTAACAGACCCACCCAGCGGACTGAACCCCAAGCTCTCGCAACCATGTTCTGGTGGGCACTTTCACAAGTGGCAGTGAAGAGCCCACAGTCCCCCAAAACCAGAGGAAAACCACAACCAAGCTATCTAAACCACAACTACAAACAGACAGCTAAACCACCCGAGACTGAATTCACAGCCTTTCATTTTAGCTGCCTTCAAGTGTGGTGTCTGGCCTCAAGCTGGGTGTCCAGCTTTCACCTGTCCCTGACCCCGAGGTGTCACAGAGAGCCCTCAGACATCAAGGAGAACAACGGGGCTGGACCAGACTGTGATGTCCAGGCTGGTGTTTCTCTTGTCTGAAGGAACGGCCGGAGAACTGATACTCACTTGGTCCAGCTGGGAGCTTGGTGTTTGCCCTGGCACATCCAGAGCTGGGATGCACGGGAGGCACATACTGCCCATTCCCGGTCACGGAGGGCTCCACACAGCAACGAGGACCTGGAGAGCAGCTGTCTTCCACGGCAGGTTTTGCCCCTTTCCATGTGTAAGCTGGGCTTTGGTTTTGGTGGGAATGAAATGAATGAACCTAGGAAGAAATGCACAGGAAAGGTCACCGGCAGGCAACTGCACATGTAAAGCTCCTGTGTATCTGGAGCAGTTTGCATTGCCAGCCTCATCAAATTGCCTTTAAATTACTCCCTGTAAATGACCTGAACAGGAACCGGGACCTTCTGCCAGCACGGTTCCAGTGAATATTGGCCGGGGAGGGGGGAGGGAGGAGGGGATGGGGGAAGAACCCTTCCTGCAAACACCACCACCACCGATACAGACACTTGGCCGTTAGATGCAGCACCGGGCCAAGGGGCAGCCCCGGCGGGAGAGCGACCCTGTGCTCAGGAGGATCAGGCTGCTCTCTCCTCTGCCGCCATCAGCAGCGCGGGCAGGAGGAGCCCTCCCCTGCCCGGCCTCTGCCTCGGCTGCACCCGGCAGCCACCAAGGCTGGGAAAAGGGACACGGCTTTGTGCCGCTCTCACCAGGGCTGTCCTCAACCAGTGCCGCACTGGTGGGAACTGGTTTCGGCTGCTGAGCGGGGCCCCCGCCTGCCCCCGGCCCCTCTCTGCCCCCATTCTCCTCAGGCCGCTCGGCCTCCGGCCCCTCCGGCCCCACCCCAGGCCGCCTCTGACCCACAGGCCAACACCGGCTCTGCTGATTGGCTCAGCTGTGGCCAATGGAAGCCCCTCGGCCTTTTTAGGCTCCAAAGCCTCAGCTTTATGGCGCAAAGGCTCCCTTTCAGTTTGCAAATCTCCCTTTTTAGACTCCAAAGCCGCATTTTGATAGTTTAAAGCCTCAAAATCAGGCTCCAAAGGCTCAGTTTTAGGATGCAGCCAGTCGTTTTGAGGGCCCAAGTCGCATATTGAGTGTCCAAACCCTCAGTTTTAAGGGCCAACCCCCTCTTTTAGGGCTCAAAGCTTCGTTTTTAGAGTACAAAGCTTTAATTCTAGGGTTGAAAGCCTCCTTTTGATGGTCCGAACCCACATTTTCAGGGTCCAAACCTTCATTTACAATTTTCAAGCCCCACTTTGAAGATTCAAGGACTCATTTCAAGGGCCCACAGTGTTATTTTTAAGTCCCCAGCTACATTTAGAGGGTCCAAAGCCTCATTTTTACTTTCTAAAGCCTTCGTTTGGCTTCTGAAGTCTTGTTTCAGATTTCAAAGCCTCATGTTAATGGTCCAAAGGCTCAGCTTCAGATTGCAGAGTCTCCGGTTTTAGACTCCAAAGCCTCATTTTGACTTTCCAAAGCCTCAATTTCAGGCTCCTGGGTGGCATTTTTAGGATCCAGCCAGTTGTTTTTGGGGTCCAAGCCACATCTTGACTGTCCAAACCCTCATTTTTAGGGTCCAAACCCCTCTTTTAGGGCTCTCAGCCTCATTTTTAGGGCCCAAAGCCTCATTTTTAGAGTAGAAAGCTTTGATTCTAGGGTTGAAAGCCTCCTTTTGATGCTCCAAACCCTCACCAGCTGCAGTGCACTTGTAGCCATACCTTGCTAATCTTTCTGCCAGAGAAAGCATCAAATCTCTTCAAGCACACTGTCAGGACGTTGGAGGAGCGATGTATTGTAAGGCTCTTGGACGCAGTGGCCAGCTGTTCACACCTGGAAAACAAGCACAGACCCAGCTGTTGCAACCTCTCTTCTCCCCGCTGCACCCCCCAGCCATGTAGGGTTGAGTTAAGGCTCCTTTTGCCCAACTGTCGTATGCACGCTTGCATTTCAGACCCCTGAAGTCCATATGCTCTCACTGAAGGTAGCTTTGGCTCGCTTTGGAGAGCAGCAGTCTGGAGTCTTGACAATACAAGAACTAGGCCTGACGCTGCTCAGAGAGCCAGCGGGGGCTGCTGCTGCTCCGAGGACTGAGGTCTCCTGGACAGGGATGCAAGCATCCAAAAAGCCTTGGCAAGGAAACTGTTGATGGCTTTCTTGAGGAAGCTGCTCTTGCCAAATCACTGTCCAGGGCTCCCTCCTTGCTTCGGCTCACCACTGCATATGGGACATGTCTTCTCCCTTCTGGCCATAGGGGTAGTTCAGTGGGAAACTTCCTAGCTAGGAAGGTTGACCACCTCCAGGGCAGACAATGCCAGGAATAAAATTCTCATCCGAGCTTTCCAAGTATTCAGGCAGCAGGGGAAAATAATACCCGCCTTAGAAACAAATGCATTCTTTTCCAAGTTCTGGATGGTTCGGGTGGATTAGTTGTATGGGGAAGAACAAAAAGAAAAAAAAGCCAAGCTGTCCCATGACTGGGTTTCTCAATTCAGTCAAAACACAAGTAGTGCTCCCAGACATGCAATACCGTAACCCAGTATCTACTACGGAGACGGCGTTAGCCATAGTCTCACTTGCTACATTTATAGCTGTTTTCACCATCCAGCTGCTCAGGTTTGACAAAGTCTTCCAGAGCTCCAGTGACAGATGAGGCTGCCTGGATGAGGAAGAAAGGAGAGCGCTAAATTCCTGGAAACTCAAAACCCCCAAGAAATAGCTCCCCGTGTGGTACCAGCGTTCTCCCAAGAAACAGCTACCCCTGGGCGGTACCAGAGTTGCCTGTGGTCCGCGTGGTCCAAACGAGCAAAAGCAATCAAACCCATCCCTCCAGCATCAATCAGACGCGCAGTGAGGGAGTCCAAAGCAGGGTGGGATGACAGTGTCATGATGGCTGTACGTACCATCCTTACTCTTTGCCCAGCTGGCACCCAGCCCCCAGCCCAGGGAGACCATTTACAGGGCTTCCGCAGAAGGAGCACACAAGCCCAGTTCCCTTCCCATCCACCCCCAAGCTCTTGCCTGGTAACAGCCCACAGCTGGAAGTCAACAGAGTTTACTGGAGACAAACTAGGCCCCCCGCAGGGGCCTTGAAACATTTTGCACCACAATTTCAAAACATCTTACCTTGATATCCAAAGGAATATCCAGGAATGTCTCGTAGGTGTCGGAAACGGCTTGGCAGCTCAAGCACATTACTGGAAGGCAGAGAGAAATGCTTCTCAGGTAGGGAAGGAGACTAACTGCCCATTTCTATGACCAACACGTACTACTTTAGACACGCCGGACCTACTGCTGCATGCTAGGAGCTGTTTACCACAAACAGAGGAAGAGCCACGGGTCATTCGAAGGACCAAAATAGTTTTAAAAAGCACCTCTGGATCTTAGAAAGCCTCCAAAGACCTGATGAAGGAGCGTGCTAGCTTGAGAAGCTGTGTCCCGGCTGGAAAGAAATGGTGATGGGAGCTCAGAAGGCGGAAGGCAGAGAGTTAGCTCTTCCACGAGTTTTCCTTGTTAGGAACGGCCCGGACAGAGGTTTTCCCTGGCGGTCGTAAAGGAAGGAGTCAAAAGGGCTAGCGAACGTTTCAACGGTCACGTGCTTCTGCTTACTCGCTGCTTCTGCTCAAGCAAGCCCTCTGCATGGCATCCACGGTGTAGCAGAAGAATTCATGCGCGTCTTTCTGGGTGCCAAGCTGGAAATGGTCTCCTATTCCTGAGAAAGAAGAAGGTTTCCCCATTGATCTCAGAGAAAAAGGAAAGAAGACTTACCCTTCTGAAAGCTCTCCTCCTCCTTAACATGAACCCGTCAAAAGCAGTGAGACGCGGGCTTCTTCAGAAATCAAAAATACCCCCAAATGAAACCGTCTGAAATTACTTACGTGGAAGCTCATAGATCACAGGCGTAGGTTCTATGGCACTGCCCGAGCAAGACAGGACCTCCTCAATGTGCGCTTCCATGGTACACATCATGCAGAAGCCTTGCTCCGCACCTAAAGAGGGAGGGAAAGAAGGACGGAAGGGAGGAAGCAAGCGAGCCTCTCAGTCAGGTAAAATATACACAGCTATGGAAAACCTTCAAGGAAAAAAAACACCCAACCACCCCATGTTCAAGTTCCAAGTTCTCCCTTCTACATCCTCTTCTCCTCCAATGCCAGTGGCTCAACAGCCCTGTGGCGGTTTATTGCGCAGAGTCGTATAGAAGAAATAGAGCTGTTATGTCTGTATGAAAAGAGTCTGCATGAAAACGGACCGACGTAGCAGACTAGAAAGCACAGAGGTTCCGAATGAACACATATCGATACGGCAAGAGGCTTCCAGGCTTATTACATCCCCGAACTAGAATCAAATCCAAAGAACAGACTCAAGGGCTTGACAAACAAGGAACGATTTTCTCCTCCACAAAATTCCAGCTTTTAATCCAATCCCACATAGGTTTCTGATGGTGTTCATACCAGGCCACCTCATTCAGCTTTCTAGGGGTTGTTTGGGGTTTGGTTTGGGTTTTTTTTTTTCCCCTCCTTCTGCTTCACCAGCGACCCTATCATTTCCCACAGCAGTAGGGCACTATGGAAACGAGCTTTGAAGCAGCTCTGAGGATCTGGGCTGCCCGCATCCTCCATTTTAGCATCTTTCCAGCAGCAGCAGGAACTGCAAATGCCAAAGGCTCACCACAGGCAGGCCTTTCAAAGGCACTTCATTAAGCACAGGAAGCAAGAAATGATCTTCCCTGGGAGCAGGAGCACAGCACGTGAAACCAAACTAATGCCCTGCCTACGCTACGCCCAGCCCGCTCTGAAGGCAAGATTCGAAGGCAGCTTCTAGAGGAAAATGAAGAGCTGTATTCCCAGAGTCCCTGTTGTTTTTTCATCCTTCAGAGCTGCCCAAGAGATGTAAAAGAAGGTGCAGCAAGGACTCACAGGACTGGCTGTGCTCACGAGAGAGCAAGTAGTTGGCCAGCCGTGGGGTGTACGTCAAACACTGCAGGACGGAGTTGAGGAAGCAGGTATTGCCCAGGTTGTAGAGGCCGCCTCCAACACTGCGTCTTTGCTGCCAGGCCATGCAAAACTTCTGCGGAGGCAACAGGTCCCTTTCCGGCACAGCCATTCCGACACCCATGCCTGCAAGGAAGTCAGCTTTTAAAGGAGATCCTCCTGGTTTGGTCTCGGAAAGCCCTAGACTGCTCTCCCGAGACTTGTCCCGCTTAGGATGTGTTACATAAAAGATAACAAGGAATTATGCTGGCAGCCTGCGCCTGCCCAAGCTGTAACGGCAGAGCTCAGCTGGCACCTCGGAAGGTGCAGGCCAAGCCACACCCCTACCCTGTCTCGATCTACGCAATCCCCTGTCCAAAAGGAGACGAACAATTACCTTTGCCACAAACTGGAATTGGCGGGAAGGGGAGGGAGAAGAAAGGGATGAAATTTCCGTGAAGAAAAGGAGAACGTAGAATGAAATGCAGAGAGCGAGGAGCCGAGTGACGCCGCTGGCGAGCTCAGCCCACGCTTGCTCTCTCCAGCACAGCCGCCAGCTCCGGGAGAGAGCACGGCAGGAGCTGCATGGGGACGGGCCTGGGGCGCCCTTATGACCACCCGGCCCAGGAGAGGCAAGCTTTTTAACTCCCTGAGGCTTAAAACACTTGCATAGGTGAGAGGTATCTGAATGAGCAAAGGTTAAGGGGAGGAGAAAAATGGTGAATAATGGAAAGGGCCTTTGTCTAGGCAGTCTGCATCTTGAAAAATGATTTTCAAAATGGCCATTGTATCAGGATAGGTGAAAGTATATGAAAGAGTAGAGAAACTAAATACACTGTATAACAGGCAGAATAGTGGTAATGAAGTTACAGGGGAAGACTGACATTTCTTTGAGTATCCCTTTTGAAAGGTCATGGGATTGGTGAGGGTCTTATGTGAGTGAGGACAAGCAAGTGTTGCACCCATCTTTGAAAGCAGCCAAAAGTGCAACCCAGGGAACCGCAGGCTGTACAAGCTCACTTTGGTGAGGAGTGAGCCACTGAATGCCTCCTCATGGCTGACATTTCTGCACAGCTAAAAGAGAAGAACATGTCCAAAAGCAGTGATCATGGAATTCCCAAGGGTAAATCATGCCTCGCCAACCTGATTGCCTTCATGGTGATGTAACTGCATTGGTGCATGAGGGGAGAAGAGTGGATGTTGTTTACCTCAGCTTCAGCAGGGCTCTTGGTGTGGTCTCCCTCAATAGTCTTGTACTCGTTAGGCCATTGCAGCCTGGATGGGTAGAGAAACAGATGGGCAAAACAGCAGTTGGATGATGAGGCTGAGAGAGCAGTGGTGATTGTGAAGGGAGTTCAGAAAGATGAAACTTGGAGGGGTGTGTGCCAGCGAGTGCATTCATGTTCCCTAGGTGTGCTCTGTGCCTTGTGAAAGGTGAAAAATGGCTTCTTCTCGAGGGCAATGTCACTGATGCTTGCAGAACCCCTTCTGACTGCACAGGTGAGATGCTCCACAGGCCACCTCCTTTCATAGCGTGTAATGAAAGGGACAGGCCAGAAAGCCAAGGAAGCGTGATGTAGCATTTGCAATGAAGGTGTCCAAAGTGGGTGAGACCCTAAGCCGTCAGCAACTACCCTTTCATGATGGCAATGCTGTTATGGATGTCAGCTCTGTCACAGAAGCACCCATTGCTTGTCCCTGCCTGCTGGCACAAACTGCCACACACCAGGACTATATCAAGCTGCCACTGCTCTCAGGCCTGACACCAACACAAGGGGAGAGAGTGGAAGAGGAAAGTGAGCAGCTTGGAAAGACCAAGCGCTAGTGCTGCCTGGCAGTGCTGCTGTGCCAGGACTCTTTTCCCCTCCACCTCTGCACACAGGCACTGCCCCTGCAGCTCCAGAGAAGGTCTCAATAAAGGACCTCAGACAAACAAGTCACTGCAGGGTCGTTTTTGTTGTTTTAAAACACAGAGAGCACCGCTCATCATTATGCAGTCTCTGGGTCACACAGGACAGGTAGATACTGACTTAGGAAGGGTATGAATAATGTCATTTCTTTGTGCACAACATTATTACAATAAAGAAAAGCTAAAACCCAAACCAAACCAAACAAACTGCCAAAGACAGGCTGGGCCTATAGTGAGTTATATTGTGAGTAATATGCAGAAGAAGATGGGCAGTTTATTGCTGCTTAAAAACATCCAGTCACCAGTTTCCACACTGCATCCTTGAGCTCCTGGTTCCTCATGCTGTAGATGAGGGGGTTCACTGCTGGAGGCACCACTGAGTACAGCACTGCCACCACCACATCCAGGGATGGAGAGGAAAAGGAGTTGGGCTTCAGGTAGGCAAACAGTGCAGTGCTGACAAACAGGGAGACCACGGCCAGGTGAGGGAAGCATGTGGAAAAGGCTTTGTGGCATCCCTGCTCAGAGGGGATCCTCAGCACAGCCCTGAAGATCTGCACACAGGAGAAGAGAATGAAAACAAAACAACTAAATGCTAAACAGATACTAATGAGAAGAAACCCAGCATTCCTGAAGTAAGAGTGTGAGAAGGAGAGCTTGAGGATGTGGGGGGATTTCACAGAAGAACTGGTCCAAGGCATTGCCTTGGCAGAGTGGTAGTGAAAATGTATTGGCAGTGAGCAGCACTGCAGTGAGAAACCCAGTGCCCCAGGCAGCTGCTGCCATGTGGACACACTCTGCTGCCCAGGAGGGTCCCATAGTGCAGGGGTTGGCAGATGGCCACGTAGCGGTCATAGGCCATGACAGTGAGAAGACAAAGTTCTGATGAAATGAAAAAGACAAACACAAAGACTTGGGCAGCACATCCTGAGAAAGAGATGGCCCTGGTGTCCCACAGGGAATTGGCCATAGCTTTGGGGAGAGTGGTGGAGATGGAGCCCAGGTCAAGAACAGAGAGGCTGAGGAGGAAGAAGTACATGGGGGTGTGGAGGTGGTGGTCGCAGGCTATGGCAGTGACGATGAGGCCATTGCCCAGGAGGGCAGCCAGGTAGATGCCCAGGAAGAGCCAGAAGTGCAAGAGCTGCAGCTCCCACGTGTCTGTGAATGCCAGGAGGAGGAACTGGGTGATGCAGCTGTTGTTTGACATTTCTTTACCTTGGGCACGGGGACCTGTCCAAGAATGAAAACACAATGACAAGTCAGCGGAGACTTCTTAGAGGTAAAGCCCACGCCATTTCTCATAGCAATCCCCCTCCCTGAGCTGAACAAGGAATGTTTCATGGAATGACATGGTGCCTCACTGCTTGGGCACCTAGTTGCCAAGAAGGCACCTCCAGGGCAGGACCCTCAGAGCTGGTGTCAGAACAGAAGCTGACCTGCAGCCCCACCTCAACCCCAGAGAGCAAGAGCACTGCAGAATGGTGGGGAAACTGGGAAGAAATCTGCAATGCTCCAAAATAAGGAAGCAAGAAGAGAAAGGCAGATGGGCATGCTGTGAAGCCTTCTCCTTACCCTGCTTTGCTCTCCACCTCACTGGCAGTGACACTGTAGGGCAGTCGCTTTTGTCTGTGTTGTTCTGTGTTAATTGTAGGACACATGCACTTCTCCTGGACTGGAGGTCCAGCTGCCAAGGATGTGACTCATGCCCTGGATCCCATGGCCTTGGGGGAACAGGCTTTGCTGGGTGGGAGTGAGACCAGGGGGTTTGCTCCAGAGAAGGTGTCTGCACTGCAGGGGATGGCAGGGAGGTGCCCAAATGCCCCCTCCCATGGCGTTTCTGGGAGCAGCTCCTGTTCACTCCCTGCCCAAGTCCCTGTCTCTGCTGCCAGAAGTTGTCCCTGCCAGGAGCTCTTTCTCTATCCCCAGATCTCTTTCATGTAATCACTTACAGATCCCATCCCACCCTCTATGTGCTCATCTCTGACCTGCAGACCCCTCCTGGCAGCAGGGCACTGCCCTGGGATATTTCTATGTCTGCAGGGGCTAAGGAGCAGCTCAGACAAGTGCTAATGAGAACTGGGGTCTCCGTGCCTTTTCCACAAGGCAGAAGGTAATTCCCATCTCCCGCTGCCCACCCAGTCAACCATGAGGAGAAAACTCAAATCACAGACTCCTTCCCTTTCAGGTAAATGTTGCCTCAATGTTCTTCTTCAAACGGACCTTCTGCGAATGTACCAGGGGTGATCTGGAGCTGTGAGCAGCCCTGCCCCATGCAGCACCCTGTTGACAGCAGAAGGACCCTACCCTACATGGGGTCACTCCTTCCACCCACAGCTTCTCCCTACAGCGCCATGGGGAGCTCCCTGGGCAGGCTGAGTGCTGACCCTGGCAGGCGACTGAGTCCCAGCCCCTGCACACAGACCCTGGGGCACAGGGACCCTGCTCTGGAGGACAGCCCTGGGCACCCCTGGCTGCACACCCACCTTCACACCCCTTCAGCCGTTCCTGGGAGAAGGCAGCCGTCATACCCTGTCCCTCTGATGGTGCAGCAGGAAAGCCCTGCTCTGGAGCCCATCCTTCTCCTCCATGCCAGCCATGGGATGTGCCACTTCTAGGAGATCCCTCCAGGATGTGCCCTGCAGTCAAAGACTCACTGTGTTAAGGGCTGTGAAGATGTCCCCTCCAGTGAGATCAATGCAATTTCCCACTCCTGGCTGTCTTTAACCTCTCTCTCTCACTTGACTCCCCTTGGTGCCTGCAGGCAGTGCCCTCAGCCCTGCTGCCCTTTGCAGAGGAGCTGCTCCTGGGCAGAGCTGTCTCTCTGCAGTGCTGCCCACTTGCCATCAGCTCTCTCCATGCCAGGAGCCCAGCCCAGCTCAGCAGCAGAGGCCCAGCCCAAGGCACCACTTTCTCTGCCCCTCTGGGCTCCCTCCAGGTGTCCCTGGGGCTCCAGGGCTGACAGCTCCTGAAAGGCAGCAGGGCCCTGCATGGGGAACAGAATTTGAAGCAGACTGAAGTCATCACCAACTGTGCCTCTCCAAACACTGGGCAGACTGGGAATTGCTCTACCAAAGTGCGCAGCTCTATGGGAGGTGTCAGTGTTCCCCTCTGGACACTTATATCCCTGTCCCATTGTCAGGCTTGCCAGGGGTTGGCAGGGATGGGCAGGGGATCATTTTCACCTGTGTGGGGCAGGGATTCAGCTCAGTGTGCTGGTTTTGGCTGGGGCAGAGGTAATTTTTATCATATGAGCCAGGATGGGGCAATGTTTTGGATTTGTGCTGGCAACACTGTTGATAATACAGGGATGTTACTGCTGAGCAGTGCTTACACAGAGTCAAGGCCTTTTCTGCTTCTCACGCCAGCCCACCAGTCAGTAGGCTGGGGTTGCACAAGAATCTGGGAGGGGACACATCCGGGTCAGCTGACCCCAACTGGCCAAAGGGCTATTCCATACCTTATGATGTCATGCTCAGCCTATAAAGCTGGGGGAAGAAGAAGGAAGGGGGGGGGGGGGATGTTTGGAGTGATGGCATTTGTCTTCCCAAGTAATGGTTACGTGTGATGGAGCCCTGCTTTCCTGGGGATGGCTGAACACCTGCCTGCCAGTGGGAAGTAGTGAATGAATTCCTTGTTTTGCTTTGCTTGTGTGCACAGCTTTTGCTTTACCTATTAAACTGTCTTTATCTCAACCCACAAGTTTTCTCATTTTTGCTCTTGTGATTCTCTCCCCCATCCTGCTGGGGCGAGGGAGTGAGCGAGTGGCTGTGTGGTGCTCGGTTGCCGACTGGTGTTAAGCCACGACACTGAGTCAGTGCAGGCATCTCGGCTCTCATCAGTAGCCCTGAAGCTGGAGGGGCATTCAGCTTGTCCCATGCACTCCACAGAGCCACATGAGCTGGGATTCCTCTTGGCTCAGCTCAGAATGGACAAAATAGGTGTGAGCTCTTTGTTTAAGCTGCCATGGTAGTTAATGGAGATGGAGGCCAGGAGTGGGTCGCTCAGGTGGAAACACCTGGTGCCATTTGAGGTGCTGCAGATGGTCTAAGGCATGTGCAGGTGACTGCAAGCTGTAATGGAACAATTGTGAGGGACAGGGCGGTGTCTGGGGACATCATCTTGGAGGCCGTTGGGGAATTCCTTTGGCCAACTGAAATAGCAGATGCTGTCAAAGAATCCTGTCCATGATCAGTATGTTCAGGGCAGCCCATAGAGATATTGATCTGACCAAACTGAGGCATCTGCCATAGCGAAGGCTAAGTCTCTCTCTTTCTCTTCTCCATCAGCTGTATTTCCTAGATCTACACTGACTGTAATGTCTTGTGGTCTCCTTTCAGAGCTGCTCTGCTTATCTCTGGCATTGGTGAGAGCAGGCTTTACTCACTCTGCAGACACCTCATGTCAGCTCCCTCATCATCTACATCTACATCTACATCTACATCTACATCTACATCTACATCTACATCTCATATCATCATTTACATTGCCATCTACCATATACTCCAAGCACAACTCTGCTATGAAGAAAAGCCATCACGTATAAGGGCTCTTGGGACCTCAGAGGGGCAGACTGTGGCCTGTCCTGGGGACCTTCAGGAGGGATCTCATGAGCAGGAGGACTGACAGGCAGCAGAGCTCAGCACAGCTGGTCTTTAAGGACAACCACCTGCAAGTCCAGCAGTGGTCCACGTGGATATTCAGTTGACTCTCTGTCGTGGTTTAACCCCAGCTAGCAACTAAGCACCACGCAGCCGCTCGCTCACTCCCCCCCAGTGGGATGGGGGAGAGAAATCAGAAGGGTAAAAGGGAGAGAACTCGTGGGTTGAGATAAGAACAGTTTAATAATTGAAGTAAAATAAAAGAGAACAGTTAAATAGGTAAAGCAAAAGCTGCGCACGCAAACAAAGCAAAACAAGGAATTAATTCGCTACTTCCCATTGGCAGGCAGGTGTTCGGCCATCCCCAGGAAAGCAGGGCTCCATCACGCATAACGGTTACTTGGGAAGACAAACGTCATCCCGCCAGATGTCCCCCCCTTCCTTCTTCTTCCCCCAGATTATATACTGAGCATGACGTCATGTGGTATGGGATAACTCTTTGGCCAGTCTGGGTCAGCGCCCCTGGCTGTGCTCCCTCCCAGCCCCCCCCCCCATGCACCGGGCAGAGCACGGGAAGCTGAAAAGTCCTTGACCAATGTAAGCGCTACTTAGCGACTATTTAGCGGTACTTAGCATTGACATTGTTCTCGTCCTAAACCCAAAACACAGCCCCATACCGGCTACCAAGAAGAAAATTAACTCTATCCCAGCTGAAACCAGGACACTCTCCTAAGGGAATTCAATGGCGCCAAGATGAGCTGTTACTCCTGAAGTTACAGCTAAAGAGGAAAAAAAGCAGACTCTGTGGGGCCACTGCAGAATTTAGCAAGAGCAGGTGTAAACAGGTCTGAGATACAATATGTTGCCTTTGGCTCAGTCTTCGTCAGCAAGGTCTCCCAGGCCTTTTTGCCTTGAGGTAGAACCCATGGAGAACAACCAGCAGTGAGTGGGGATGAAGTCAGGAGTCACTTGAGCAAACTCAACTCTTTACCAGTCCATGGGACCGGAGGGACCCCATCCAAGGGTGCTGAAAGAGCAGGCAGAAAGTCACAGTGACACTGCTCTGTGTCCCTTTGGACAGGTCATCAGGGGAACTCCCCGAGGACTTGCAAAAAGCAAACATTGCATGCATCTTTCAACAAGGCCCCAAGGATGAGCTGGGGAACTACAGGCTGTTCACCCTCCTTTTGGTTGAGGAGTGTGTCCCAGAGTGTGTCCTCTTGGTTCCCATTTCTGGGTTTCTGAAAGAGAAGGTGACTGGATTTACTCAGGTAGATCATGCCTGACCATCCGCACTGCTTTCTGAGGTGAAAGGGTTGCATTTCTGGGTGAGGGGAGAGCAGTGGATGTCATTTACCTGGACTTAAGCAAGGTTTTTAACCCTATGCCCCACTATGTGCTTCATCCATGTTATGATATTATGGTCTGTCTGGGTGGATAAGTAGATGGGTTAAAACCTGATTGCATGTTCGGGCTCAGAGGGACGCGGTAAATGGGTGATACTCTGCCTGAAGGCCTCTCGCTGCAGAGCCCTGCAGGGCTCTGTCCTGCAACCTGCCCTCTTTCACATGGTTCTGGAGGAGATGAAAGAATGCTTTCTATGAGAAAAGTTTGCAGATGACACCAAACCGAGGGGAGTAGCTGAGACACTGGAGGGCAGGGCTGCCATCCCAAAGGATAAGGCCAGGCAGGAGGGATGGACCAACAGGAACCTCATGATGTCCAGCAAGGACAGATTCAAAGGCCTGTCCTGGAGTGGACTAAGCCCCTGCAGTGACATAGGCTAGGGGCTGCTGGCTGGGTTGCAGCTCTGTGTTAAATGCTCTGGTGGTCCTTGGGTTACATTAGGCCAAAGAAGAGCTATCAGCAAGGAGGGTCAAGAGCCTCCTGGGCCGTATGAGCAGGAGCACAGGCAGGGGAAGTGATTCTCCGCCTCTGCTCAGCATATGTTAGGCCACCTGCAGAATACTTTCCCAGGGTTTGACCCCACACAATGCCAGAGAGGCATTGCCTACAGTGAGACAGGGATGTTTCCAAGAAGACAGTCAGGCTCATCACTGCGGTGCAAGACAGGAGGACAAGAGGCAATGGGCTGAGACAAGAGAGAGTCAGGCTAGCTATGGGGAGAAACTTTTCCCACATGAGGACAGTCAAGCACTGGAAGTTGTTTCCCACGCTGTGCTCTGGCTCCATCCCTGCAAGTTTTCAACACCCAAATGGACCAAAACCCTCGGTAACCTGGTGTGACCCTGCTTGGAGCAGGAAGTTAGTCTAGACAGCACCCGAATTCCCTTCCAGCCTGAATGATGCTGGTTTTCCTTCCTCATACTCTCCAGAAGATATATATATATATATACTGGATGGATATATACTCCCCATCCTCATACTCTCCAGAAAGAACAGCCTGCCCTGTTAAGCCCTTCTGCAGGTTAACAAGAAAAGTAATAAACTAATAATAATAAACTAATAATAATAAAATAATAAATAATAATAAACTAATAAACTAATAAATAAAAAGTTAACAGGAAAAGTAATAAAAAAACTAGCAGTGTGTGCTGCACTGCAGCAGGACACCGAGAGTGTCTCTGTGATCCCCACCCTGGGAGGTTTTCAGGTCTCAGCTCCAAAAAGTGCCACCAGCCTGACCACGGGGGTGGTGGTAGTTCCCCTTTGGGCAGGAGGCCAGGCTGGAGACCCCCAGCAGTGCCTTTCCCACCCACATTTCCAGCAGCCTGTGTCTTGCAGCATGCCCTAGAAGAAGGGATTCAGTTGAAGGTGAGGGTGTCTCTATCAGGCTCATGGGAAGATTCAGAGAAGAAAGCAGCTCAAGCGATCTCTAGTCCATTGCACAGCTCAAAGCAAGGCCAGCTCTGAGGTCAGCCCAGGTTGCTCCATAAATGTTGGGATTTACGAAAAGACTCTGAACAGGAGCCAGGCATCTAAGCCACGGTTAGAGAATCAGAGACAAGGCATTTGACCAGCTCCCTGAAGACAGGTATTGGGAACACCTCCCCTTTTGGTCCTCTACTGGTTTTGGTTGGGATAGTGTTCATTTTAATCATAGCAGCTCGTATGGTTGTATGTTTTGGATTTGTGATGAAAACAGCCTTGATAACACAACGATGTTTTAGTGATTGCTGAACTGTGCTTACACAGTGTCAAGG
>JAJGSR010000087.1:0-30963 GCA_020745775.1 Theristicus caerulescens
CCGTGACCCGGGACTACAGCTCCCGGCGTGCCCCGGGGAGCCAACATGGCCGACAGGAAGCCCACTGCCACGGCACTACAGCTCCCAGCATGCACCGCGGAGCCAACATGGCCGACCGGCAGCCCCGTGTCTCCACGCTCGGGTCTCCAGGGGCGGGGCCTGTCGCTAGGGGCGGGGCCATTCCAGTCCTGCGGTCTCCAGGGGCGGGGCCTTTAAAGGGCACCAGTACGGCACTGGGAGCCTTTACAGGGCACCAGTACGGCACTGGGAGCCTTTGAAGGGCACCAGTACGGCACTGGGAGCCTTTACAGGGCACCAGTACGGCACTGGGAGCAGCTCTGGGGCACCAGTACGGCACTGGGAGCCTTTACAGGGCACCAGTACGGCACTGGGAGCCTTTACAGGGCACCAGTACGGCAATGGGAGCCTTTACAGGGCACCAGTATGGCACTGGGAGCCTTTGAAGGGCACCAGTACGGCACTGGGAGCCTTTGAAGGGCACCAGTACAGCACTGGGAGCCTTTGAAGGGCACCAGTACGGCACTGGGAGCCTTTGAAGGGCACCAGTACGGCACTGGGAGCCTTTGAAGGGCACCAGTACGGCACTGGGAGCCTTTGAAGGGCACCAGTACGGCACTGGGAGCAGCTCTGGGGCACCAGTACGGCACTGGGAGCCTTTGAAGGGCACCAGTACGGCACTGGGAGCAGCTCTGGGGCACCAGTACGGCACTGGGAGCCTTTACAGGGCACCAGTACGGCACTGGGAGCAGCTCTGGGGCACCAGTATGGCACTGGGAGCCTTTACAGGGCACCAGTACGGCACTGGGAGCAGCTCTGGGGCACCAGTACGGCACTGGGAGCCTTTACAGGGCACCAGTACGGCACTGGGAGCTGCTCTGGGGCACCAGTACGGCACTGGGAGCCTTTAAAGGGCACCAGTACGGCACTGGGAGCAGCTCTGGGGCACCAATAAGGCACTGGGAGCCTTTACAGGGCACCAGTACGGCACTGGGAGCCTTTGAAGGGCACCAGTACGGCACTGGGAGCCTTTACAGGGCACCAGTACGGCACTGGGAGCCTTTACAGGGCACCAGTACGGCACTGGGAGCCTTTGAAGGGCACCAGTACGGCACTGGGAGCCTTTGAAGGGCACCAGTACGGCACTGGGAGCCTTTGAAGGGCACCAGTACGGCACTGGGAGCCTTTACAGGGCACCAGTACGGCACTGGGAGCCTTTACAGGGCACCAGTACGGCACTGGGAGCAGCTCTGGGGCACCAGTACGGCACTGGGAGCCTTTACAGGGCACCAGTACGGCACTGGGAGCAGCTCTGGGGCACCAGTACGGCACTGGGAGCCTTTACAGGGCACCAGTACAGCACTGGGAGCAGCTCTGGGGCACCAGTACGGCACTGGGAGCAGCTCTGGGGCACCAGTACGGCACTGGGAGCCTTTACAGGGCACCAGTACGGCACTGGGAGCCTTTACAGGGCACCAGTACGGCACTGGGAGCCTTTACAGGGCACCAGTACGGCACTGGGAGCAGCTCTGGGGCACCAGTACGGCACTGGGAGCCTTTAAAGGGCACCAGTACGGCACTGGGAGCAGCTCTGGGGCACCAGTACGGCACTGGGAGCCTTTAAAGGGCACCAGTACGGCACTGGGAGCCTTTACAGGGCACCAGTACGGCACTGGGAGCCTTTGAAGGGCACCAGTACGGCACTGGGAGCCTTTGAAGGGCACCAGTACGGCACTGGGAGCCTTTGAAGGGCACCAGTACGGCACTGGGAGCAGCTCTGGGGCACCAGTACGGCACTGGGAGCCTTTACAGGGCACCAGTACGGCACTGGGAGCAGCTCTGGGGCACCAGTACGGCACTGGGAGCCTTTAAAGGGCACCAGTACGGCACTGGGAGCAGCTCTGGGGCACCAGTACGGCACTGGGAGCCTTTACAGTGCACGAGTACGGCACTGGGAGCAGCTCTGGGGCACCAGTACGGCACTGGGAGCAGCTCTGGGGCACCAGTACGGCACTGGGAGCAGCTCTGGGGCACCAATAAGGCACTGGGAGCCTTTAAAGGGCACCAGTACGGCACTGGGAGCAGCTCTGGGGCACCAGTACGGCACTGGGAGCCTTTGAAGGGCACCAGTACGGCACTGGGAGCCTTTGAAGGGCACCAGTACGGCACTGGGAGCCTTTGAAGGGCACCAGTACGGCACTGGGAGCCTTTACAGGGCACCAGTACGGCACTGGGAGCCTTTGAAGGGCACCAGTACGGCACTGGGAGCCTTTAAAAGGCACCAGTACGGCACTGGGAGCCTTTACAGGGCACCAGTACGGCACTGGGAGCCTTTAAAGGGCACCAGTACGGCACTGGGAGCCTTTAAAGGGCACCAGTACGGCACTGGGAGCCTTTACAGGGCACCAGTACGGCACTGGGAGCAGCTCTGGGGCACCAGTACGGCACTGGGAGCCTTTGAAGGGCACCAGTACGGCACTGGGAGCCTTTGAAGGGCACCAGTACGGCACTGGGAGCCGCTCTGGGGCACCAGTACGGCACTGGGAGCCTTTGAAGGGCACCAGTACGGCACTGGGAGCCTTTACAGGGCACCAGTATGGCACTGGGAGCCTTTACAGGGCACCAGTATGGCACTGGGAGCCGCTCTGGGGCACCAGTACGGCACTGGGAGCCTTTGAAGGGCACCAGTACGGCACTGGGAGCCTTTACAGGGCACCAGTACGGCACTGGGAGCAGCTCTGGGGCACCAGTACGGCACTGGGAGCAGCTCTGGGGCACCAGTACGGCACTGGGAGCCTTTGAAGGGCACCAGTATGGCACTGGGAGCCTTTACAGGGCACCAGTACGGCACTGGGAGCAGCTCTGGGGCACCAGTACGGCACTGGGAGCCTTTACAGGGCACCAGTACGGCACTGGGAGCAGCTCTGGGGCACCAGTACGGCACTGGGAGCCTTTACAGGGCACCAGTACGGCACTGGGAGCCTTTAAAGGGCACCAGTACGGCACTGGGAGCAGCTCTGGGGCACCAGTACGGCACTGGGAGCCTTTGAAGGGCACCAGTACGGCACTGGGAGCCTTTACAGGGCACCAGTACGGCACTGGGAGCCTTTAAAGGGCACCAGTACGGCACTGGGAGCCTTTAAAGGGCACCAGTACGGCACTGGGAGCAGCTCTGGGGCACCAGTACGGCACTGGGAGCCTTTGAAGGGCACCAGTGCGGCACTGGGAGCCTTTGAAGGGCACCAGTACGGCACTGGGAGCCTTTACAGGGCACCAGTAAGGCACTGGGAGCCTTTAAAGGGCACCAGTACGGCACTGGGAGCCTTTAAAGGGCACCAGTACGGCACTGGGAGCCTTTACAGGGCACCAGTACGGCACTGGGAGCCTTTGAAGGGCACCAGTACGGCACTGGGAGCCTTTAAAGGGCACCAGTACGGCACTGGGAGCTGCTCTGGGGCACCAGTACGGCACTGGGAGCCTTTAAAGGGCACCAGTACGGCACTGGGAGCCTTTGAAGGGCACCAGTACGGCACTGGGAGCCTTTGAAGGGCACCAGTACGGCACTGGGAGCCTTTGAAGGGCACCAGTACGGCACTGGGAGCCTTTACAGGGCACCAGTACGGCACTGGGAGCCTTTGAAGGGCACCAGTATGGCACTGGGAGCCTTTACAGGGCACCAGTACGGCACTGGGAGCCTTTACAGTGCACGAGTACGGCACTGGGAGCAGCTCTGGGGCACCAGTACGGCACTGGGAGCAGCTCTGGGGCACCAGTACGGCACTGGGAGCCTTTGAAGGGCACCAGTACGGCACTGGGAGCAGCTCTGGGGCACCAGTACGGCACTGGGAGCAGCTCTGGGGTACCAGTACGGCACTGGGAGCTGCTCTGGGGCACCAGTACAGCACTGGGAGCCTTTACAGGACACCAGTACGGCACTGGGAGCCTTTGAAGGGCACCAGTACGGCACTGGGAGCCTTTACAGGGCACCATTACGGCACTGGGAGCAGCTCTGGGGCACCAGTATGGCACTGGGAGCCTTTAAAGGGCACCAGTACGGCACTGGGAGGCTTTACAGGGCACCAGTACAGCACTGGGAGCCTTTAAAGGACACCAGTACGGCACTGGGAGCCTTTACAGGGCACCAGTACGGCACTGGGAGCAGCTCTGGGGCACCAGTACGGCACTGGGAGCCTTTAAAGGACACCAGTACGGCACTGGGAGCCTTTACAGGGCACCAGTACGGCACTGGGAGCAGCTCTGGGGCACCAGTACGGCACTGGGAGCCTTTAAAGGACACCAGTACGGCACTGGGAGCCTTTACAGGGCACCAGTACGGCACTGGGAGCAGCTCTGGGGCACCAGTACGGCACTGGGAGCAGCTCTGGGGCACCAGTACGGCACTGGGAGCCTTTAAAGGGCACCAGTACGGCACTGGGAGCAGCTCTGGGGCACCAGTACGGCACTGGGAGCCTTTACAGGGCACCAGTACGGCACTGGGAGCAGCTCTGGGGCACCAGTATGGCACTGGGAGCCTTTACAGGGCACCAGTACGGCACTGGGAGCCTTTAAAGGGCACCAGTACGGCACTGGGAGGCTTTACAGGGCACCAGTACGGCACTGGGAGCCTTTGAAGGGCACCAGTACGGCACTGGGAGCCTTTACAGGGCACCAGTACGGCACTGGGAGCCTTTGAAGGGCACCAGTACGGCACTGGGAGCCTTTAAAGGACACCAGTACGGCACTGGGAGCCTTTAAAGGACGCGCCGCTCTCCCAGCACGCACCGCGCGGGAGGGCGGGGCTTGGCCCCCGCCGGCCACCGTAGGGGAGGGGAGGCAAAATGGCGGCGCCCTGGGTACCGCATAGGAGAGGAGACAAAATGGCGGCGCCCTGGTGCCTCTCTGTATCCCGGCGTGCCCCTCGGCCCCGCCCTCTCCCGGCGGCCCTTGCGCCGCCCCGGACCCGCCCGCAGCCGCCGGCTCCGGTTTGCTCCCGCCGGGCCGTTACCGGGGGCCGGGGTCCCCCCCCCCGCCCGACGCGGGGTCCCCGACTGCCGCGTCCTCCCGCAGCTGCCGGAGCCCCCCGAGCCGCCGCCATGGTGAGGGACCCCCCCCCCCGATCCCACAATCCCCCGGGGCAGCCCCCCCCCCCCCCCCGCCCCGGGGATGGACCCCCACTGCCCCATGATGCACTGCGGCACCGCTCCCAGTGCCTCCCAGTCACCCCCCAGTCCCTCCCAGTTCCTCCCAGTCACCCCCCAGTGCCTCCCAGTGCTTCCCGGTCATCCCCCAGTTCCTCCCAATTCCTCCCAGTGCTTCCCAGTCACCCCCCAATTCCTCCCAGAGCCCCCAGTTCCTCCCAGTGCCTCCCAGTCACCTTCCCAGAGCCCCCAGTTCCTCCCAGTGCCCCCCAGTTCCCCCCAGTGCCTCCCAGTCACCCTCCCAGAGCCCCCAGTTCCTCCCAGTGCCCCACAGTTCCTCCCAGTGCCTCCCAGTCAGCCCTAGTGCCTCCCAATTCCTCCCAGTGCTTCCCAGTCACCCCTCAGTTCCTCCCAGTGCCCCCCAGTTCCTTCTAGTGCCTCCCAGTAACCCCCCCAGAGCCCCCAATTCCTCCCAGTGCCTCCCAGTTCCTCCCAGTGCTTCCCAGTCACCCCCAGTGCCTCCCAAGTCCTCCCAGTGCTTCCCAGTCACCCCCCCAGAGCCCCCAGTTCCTCCCAGTGCCTCCCAATTCCTCCCAGGGCCTCCCAGTTACCCACCCAGTGCCTCCCAGTTCCTCCCAGTGCCTCCCAGTCACCCCCCCAGTGCCTCCCAGTTCCTTCCAGTGCTTCCCAGTCACCGCCCAGGGCTTCCCAGTTCCTTCCAGTGCTTCCCAGTCACTGCCCAGGGCCTCCCAGTGCCTCCCAGTCACCCCCCAGTTCCTCCCAGTCACCCCCCAGTGCCTCCCAGTCACTTTCCAGTGACAGTTAGTTCTTCCCAGTCAACCCCCAGTGCCCCCCAGTTCCTCCCAGTTCCCTCCCAGTGCCTTCCAGTCTCCCCCAGTGCCCCCCAGTTCTTCCCAGTCAACCCCCAGTGCCCTCCAGTCACTCACAGTGCCCCCCAGTAACCCCCAGTGCCTCCCAGTTCCTCCCAGTCACCCCCCAGTGCCCCCCAGTGCTTCCCAGTCACCCCCCAGTTCCTCCCAGTGCCCCCCAGTCACCCCCCAGTTCCCCCCAGTCCCTCCCAGTGGCCCCCAGTTCCTCCCACTGCTTTCCCAGTCCCTCCCAGTGTTCTTCCAGTGGCCCCCAGTTCCTCCCACTGCTTTCCCAGTCCCTCCCAGTGCCTTCCAGTCCCACCCAGTGCCCGCCAGTTCTTCCCAGTCACCCCCCAGTGCCCCCCAGTCCCTCCCAGTGGCCCCCAGTTCCTCCCACTGCTTTCCCGGTCCCTCCCAGTGCCTCCCAGTCCCCCCCCGGTGACCCCCAGTGCCCCACAATGCCTTGCAGCACGGCCGCCTGAAGCTCCGCCCCCCGGACGCCGCCCGCCGCCGGCAGCGGGAGGAGAAGCTCCGCCTCTACCGCTCTGCCATGGCCACCCTGCTGGAGAAGGTGACCTCTGACCCCTGACCTCTGACCCCGACCTCTGACCCCTCCCCTGGGTGGGACACGTGACCTCTTAGGCACGCCCCCGTGGGTGTCGGTGACCCCTGACCCCCCAGGCCGACCCCTGTGCTGACCCCTGACCCTGCGCTGACCTCTGACCCCTCCCTGCACTGATCCCTGACCTCTGACCCCACCCACCCTGACCTCTGACCCCTCCCCTGGGTGGGACACGTGACCCCTTGGGCACGCCCCTGTGGGTGTCGGTGACCCCCGACCCCCCAGGTCAACCCCTGCCCTGACCCCTGACCCTGCGCTGACCCCTGACCCTGCGCTGACCCCTGACTTCTGACCCCTCATCCCTGATCTCTGACCCCACCCACCCCGACCTCTGACCCCTCCCCTGGGTGGGACACGTGACCCCTTAGGCACGCCCCCATGGGTGTCGGTGACCCCTGACCCCCCAGGCCGACCCCTGCCCTGACCCCTGTGTTGACCCCTGATCTCTGACCCCTGCCCTGACCCCTGACCTCTGACCCCTCCCCTGGGTGGGACACGTGACCCCTTAGGCACGCCCCTGTGGGTGTCAGTGACCCCCGACCCCCCAGGCCGACCCCTGCCCTGACCCCTGGCCCCTGACCCCTGCCTGACCCCTGACCCCTGACCTCCGCCCCCAGCGGGAGCGGGGGGAGCTGGACGCGGAGGTGCTGGCGCTGACGGGCGCCGTCCTGGCGGCCAACCCCGACGTGGGGACCTGCTGGAACCTGCGGCGCCAGGCCCTGCCCCCCGAGCCCGCCGACTGGTCGGACTGGGGGCACTGGGGGGCACTGGGAGGCTGCTGGGGGGGATCTGGGGGCACTGGGATGTACTGGGAGGTGATTAGTGGGTACTGGGGGGCACTGGGAGGTTGCTGGGAGGGATCTGGGGGCACTGGGAGGTGATTAGTGGGTACTGGGGTGCACTGGGAGGCTATGGGGAGGGATGTGGGGGCACTGGGATGTACTGGGAGGTGATTAGTGGGTACTGGAGGGCACTGGGAGGCTGCTGGGGGGGGATCTGGGGGTACTGGGGGGCACTGGGAGATGATTAGTGGGTACTGGGATGCAATGGGAGGTGATTAGTGGGTACTGGGGTGCACTGGGAGGCTATGGGGAGGGATCTGGGGGCACTGGGATGCAATGGGAGGTGATTAGTGGGTAGTGGAGGGCACTGGGAGGCTGCTGGGGGGGATCTGGGGGCACTGGGGGGCACTGGGAGGTGATTAGTGGGTACTGGGATGTACTGGGAGGTGATTAGTGGGTACTGGGGGGCACTGGGAGGTTTCTGGGAGGGATCTGGGGGCACTGGGAGGTGATTAGTGGGTACTGGGGAGCACTGGGAGGCTATGGGGAGGGATGTGGGGGCACTGGGATGTAATGGGAGGCGATTAGTGGGTACTGGATGGCACTGGGAGGCTGCTGGGGGGAATCTGTGGACACAGGGGAGTACTGGGATGTACTGGGAAGCAATCAGTGGGTACTGGGGAGTAGTGGGAGGTTCTGGGAGGGGAGCTGTGGGCACTGGGGAGCACTGGGAGGTTACTGGGCGGGGATTTGTGGGCACTGGGGGGCACCGGGGCAGGGTTTCTGGGCGCCGGGGGGGGGTCACTGGGCGGAACTGGGCTTTACTGGTCTGTCCCGGGGTCCCCGCAGGGTGCCGGGGGAGCTGGCCTTCGTCGGGGGGTGCCTGGGGGTGAACCCCAAGTCCTACGGGGCCTGGCACCACCGGGGCTGGGTGCTGCGCCGGGCCCCCGCCGCCCCCCCGGCCGCCGCCGAGCGCGCCTTCTGCGACCGCCTGCTGGCCGCCGACCCCCGCAACTGTGAGCGCGGACTGGGCCGTACTGGGAGGCACTGGGAGGGGGTCTGGGGGGAGCTATGGGGCGCCGGGGGGGCTTTAGAGCCTGAATCTGCCTCTTAGAGGGTGCTCTTTTATACTGGTTTGTACTGGTTTGGGGTTGGAGAAAGCGTAGGGGCGCTGGTTTGTACTGGGGCGCGCTGGGAGGGGACTGGGGGCTGCTGGGCCACGCTGGGAGGGACGTAGGAGCTTCTGGGCTGACTGGTCTGTGCTGGGAGGGGACTGGGGGCTGCTGGGCTGTACTGGGAGGCAGTTTTGGGGGTGATGAGCTGCAGCGCCTCAAAGCTAGAGCTAACCCGAGGGTCGCTGGGCTTACTGGTTTGTACTGGGAACTGGTGGGAGAGGGCTCGGAGGGTCTTGGGACCTACTGGGAGAGGCTTTCGGGAGCGCGGGGCTCACTGGTTCATGGTGGGAGCTGGCGGAAAACAGTGTGGGGGTCTTAAACCACGCTAGGAGGGGGTTTTGGGGCGGGAAGGGTTACTGGTTTATACTGGAAGTTACTGGAACGGGGCGAAGGGGCTCTGCGGGGGGCACCAGCGCCCACTGGTCCTTCCTGGTGGCCCCCAGTCCACGCCTGGGAGCACCGTCGGGCGCTGGCGGCCGAGGAGGACCCCGAGGCGGAGCTGGCCTTCACCGGCACCCTGCTCAGCCGCGACTTCTCCAACTTCTCCGCCTGGCACCACCGGGGCCGGCTGCTGGCGCCCGCCCGCGGGCCGGGGGCCGCGGGGGACGGGGCGCTGCCCCCCCACCGCCTCCAGACGGGTGAGCCCCCGACACCCCAAAAACACCGGGGTCCCCCCCCCCGACAGCCCCTGGCCCCAAAAACACCGGGGTCCCCCCCAGTGCTGGGGTCCTCCCTGGGTGCTGGGGTTCTCCCGGACGCCTGGGTCCCTCCTGGATGCTGGGGTCCCCTCGCTGACACTGGGGTCCCCTCCTGGGTGCCAGGTCCCCTCCCAGACACCGGGGTCCCCTCCCAGTAGCCGGGGTCCCCTCCCGGACACTGGGGTCCCTCCCGGACGCCTGGGTCCCTCCTGGATGCCAGGGTCCCCTCCCGGACCCCAGGGTCCCCTCCCAGAAGCTGGGGTCCCCTCCCGGACACCAGGGTCCCCTTGCTGACACCGGGGTCCCCTCCTGGACACCAGGGTCCCCTTGCTGACACTGGGGTCCCTCCCGGACACCGGGGTCCCCTCCTGGGTGCTGGCGTCCCCTCCCAGACACCGGGGTCCCTCCTGGATGCCAGGGTCCCCTCCTGGACCCCAGGGTCCCCCCCCAGACACCGGGTCCCCTCCCAGACACCGGGGTCCCCTCCTGGACCCCAGGGTCCCCTCCTGGACACCTGAGTCCCCTCCCGGACACTGGGGTCTCCTCCCAGATGCCAGGGTCCCCTCCTGGATGCCGGGGTCCCTCATGGACACCATGGTCCCCTCCTGGACGCTGGGGTCCCCTCCTGGGTGCCAGGTCCCCTCCCAGACGCCGGGGTCCCCTCGCTGACACTGGGTCCCCTCCCAGACGCTGGGGTCCCCTCCCAGACACCGGGGTCCCCTCCCGGACGCCAGGGTCCCCTCCCAGACGCCGGGGTCCCCTCGCTGACACTGGGTCCCCTCCCAGACGCCAGGGTCCCCTCCCAGACACCGGGGTCCCCTCCCAGACGCCAGGGTCCCCTCCCGGACGCCAGGGTCCCCTCGCTGACACTGGGGTCCCCTCCTGGACACCTGAGTCCCCTCCCGGACACCGGGGTCCCCTCCTGGACGCCGGGGTCCCCTCCCGGACGCCAGGGTCCCCTCGCTGACACTGGGGTCCCCTCGCTGACACTGGGGTCCCTCCCGGACGCTGGGGTCCCCTCCCAGACACCGGGGTCCCCTCCCGGACACCGGGGTCCCCTCCCAGACGCCGGGGTCCCCTCACTGACGCCAGGGTCCCCTCCCGGACGCCGGGGTCCCCTCGCTGACACTGGGGTCCCTCCCGGACGCCAGGGTCCCCTCCCGGACGCCGGGGTCCCCTCGCTGACACTGGGTCCCCTCCCGGACACCGGGGTCCCCTCGCTGACGCCAGGGTCCCCTCCCGGACGCCGGGGTCCCCTCGCTGACACTGGGGTCCCTCCCGGACGCCAGGGTCCCCTCCCGGACGCCAGGGTCCCCTCGCTGACCCCCCCCCGCCTCTCTCCCCCGCAGAGCTGGAGCTGGTGCAGAACGCCGTCTTCACCGACCCCAACGACCAGAGCGCCTGGGTCTACCTGCGCTGCATCCTCTCCCGCCGTACGTCTGGGTCCCCTCCCGGACCCCGGGTCCCCTCCTGGACACCCGGGTCCCCTGCCCGGAGCCCGGGTCCCCCTCTGAGCACCGGGGTCCCCCTCCACAGCCTCCCCCCCGCCGAGGATCCTCTGCCTCTACGTCAACCGGGAGGACGCGACGTTGGCCGTGACCTTCTCCCGCCCCGTCATGGTGAGCGCGGACGCCTGGGTCCCCCCCTCCTGGACACCTGGGTCCCCCCTGATGCCTGGGTCCCCTCCCAGACCCCTGGGTCCCCTCCCAGACACCTTTGTCCCCCCCTTGGGTCCCCCCCAGACCCCTGGGTCCCCTCCTGAACCCCTGGGTACCCCCCCAGACCCCTCGGTCCCCCCCCAGATGCCCCAGTCCCCCCTGGCCCCCTGGGATCCCCCCCAGACCCCTGGGTCCCCCCTGGACCCCCCCCAGATCCTTGGGATCCCCCCCAGACCCCTCGGTCCCCCCCCAGACCCCTGGGATCCCCCCAGACCCCTGGGTTCCCTCCCAGACACCTGGGTCCCCCCCCCGGGATCCCCCCCAGACCCCTGGGTCCCCTCCCAGACACCTTTGTCCCCCCCCCGGGTCCCCCCCAGACCCCTGGGTCCCCTCCTGGACCCCTGGGTCCCCCCCAGACCCCTCGGTCCCCCCCCAGATGCCCCAGTCCCCCCTGGCCCCCTGGGTCCCCTCCCAGACACCTTTGTCCCCCCCCGGGTCCCCCCCAGACCCCTGGGTCCCCCCCCGTCCCCCTGGGTCCCCTCCCAGACCCCTGGGTCCCCTCCCAGACACCTTTGTCCCCCCCTTGGGTCCCCCCCAGACCCCTGGGTCCCCTCCTGAACCCCTGGGTACCCCCCCAGACCCCTCGGTCCCCCCCCAGATGCCCCAGTCCCCCCTGGCCCCCTGGGATCCCCCCCAGACCCCTGGGATCCCCCCCAGACCCCTGGGTCCCCTCCCAGACACCTGGGTCCCCCCCCCGGGTCCCCCCCAGACCCCTGGGTCCCCTCCCAGACCCCTGGGTCCCCCCTGGCCCCCTGGGATCCCCCCCCAGACCCCTGGGTCCCCCCCCGACGCCGGGGTCCCCCCTGACCCCAGATCCCTGGGTCCCGCAGGTGGGGGCGAAGGGCTCGGCGCTGACGGCGACGGTGGACGGCTCCGCCCTGGAAGGGGCGTGGCGTTCGGGGGAGGGGCGGCCACGCCCCAGCCACACCTGGGTATCCCCCCCCACCCCCCCAATGTCAGGGCTGCCCCTGGGGGGGGGGGATCCCCCCGGGGAGGGGGGGGGGGGGGGGCACCTCCCAGACGCCTGGGTTCCTTAACGAGGGCGGCAGCTCTGCGACCTCCCCCCGGCCCCGCCCCCCACCCAGCCCCGCCTCCACTTCCGCATCACCTGGGAGCCCGGCCCCGCCCACCGGGAGGTGACGCTCCTCCAAGGTAAGCAAGCCACGCCTCCTTTTCCCTGTCAGCCACGCCCCTTTAAGCCCCGCCCTTCACTAACCCCGCCCTTTTCTCCCAGATGAGAACGAGGCGTGGTGGCAGGAGCCAATCGTAGCCCGGGAGCTCTTCTGGTAAGCCCCGCCCCCACCTCCTTAAGCCCCACCCCTTCTCCTAAGCCCTGCCTCCATAGGCCCCACCCCTTTCCCTGAGCCCCACCTCCTTAGGCCCCTCCCCTTTCTCTAAGCCCTGTCTCCTTAGGCCCCACCCCTTTCCCTAAGCCCCACCCCTTTCCCTAAGCCCCACCTCCTTAGGCCCCACCCCTTTCCCTAAGCCCCGCCTCCTTAGGCCCACCCGTTTCCCTAAGCCCTGCCTTCTTAGCCCCACCCCTTTCCCTAAGCCCCGCCTCCTTAGGCCCCACCCGTTTCCCTAAGCCCCGCCTCCTTAGGCCCACCCATTTCCCTAAGCCCTGCCTTCTTAGCCCCACCCCTTTCCCTAAGCCCCGCCTCCTTAGGCCCCACCCCTTTCCCTAAGCCCTGCCTTCTTAGCCCCACCCCTTTCCCTAAGCCCCGCCCCTTTCCACAAGCCACACCCCCATCAGCCTCCTTCCCTCTAAGCGTCACTCTTGCAATGAGGCGCTGCCCCTTTAAGACCTCCCCGCTGGCCACGCCCCCTCCGGGCCGCAGGCCCTTCCCCTCCAGCCAAGCACCGCCCACCCGCTGGGGCCACGCCCCCTCGGTTAAGCCCCGCCCCCTGGGCAGCCTCCCTCAGTCTCCCCATTGTGGCTGGGGGCCGGGCCACGCCCCCCGGGGGGGCAAGCCACGCCCCCCCGGGTGCAGGCCCCGCCCTCCCGGGACCTGACCCCGCCCCCCTCCCCATGCCCCGCCCCCAGGCCGGAGGTGGGCGTGGCCGAGGCGCCGGTGCTGGCGGCGCAGGCGGAGACGTGCCGGCAGCTGCTGGAGCTGGAGCCCCGCAGCCGGGGTGAGGCCCCCGCCCCCGCGGCCCCCGAGCACCGGGGTCCCCCCCACACCCCAGGGTCCCCTCTGGGCGCCAGGGTCCCCCCTAGACCCTGGGGTCCCCCCCGAGCACCGGGGTCCCCCCCACGCCCCGGGGTCCCCTCTGGGTGCTGGGGTCCCTCCCAAACCCCGGGGTCCCCCCCAAACCCCGGGGTTCCCCCCGAGCACTGGGGTCCCCCCCACGCCCCGGGGTCCCCTCTGGGTGCTGGGGTCCCTCCCAAACCCCGGGGTCCCCCCCCAGACCCTGGGGTCCCCCCCTGGGCACCGGGGTCCCCCCCTGGCACCGGGGTTCCCCCCAAACCCCGGGGTCCCCTCTGGGCACTGGGGTCCCCCCCCCTGGTGCTGGGATCCCCCCCCCCCGGTGCTGGGGTCCCCCCCCCGGGTGCTGGGGTCCCCCCCCCGGGTGCTGGGGTCCCCCCCCGGGTTCTGGGGTCCCCCCCCGGTGCTGGGGTCCCCCCCCGGGTTCTGGGGTCCCCCCCTGGGTTCTGGGGTCCCCCCCCGGGTGCTGGGGTCCCCCCCTGGTGCTGGGGTCCCCCCCTGGGCTCTGGGGTCCCCCCCTGGTGCTGGGGTCCCCCCCCGGGTTCTGGGGTCCCCCCCTGGGTTCTGGGGTCCCCCCCCGGGTTCTAGGGTCCCCCCCGGGTTCTGGGGTCCCCCCCCGGGTGCTGGGGTCCCCCCCTGGGTTCTGGGGTCCCCCCCCGGTGCTGGGGTCCCCCCCGGGTTCTGGGGTCCCCCCCTGGTGCTGGGGTCCCCCCCCTGGGTTCTGGGGTCCCCCCCTGGTGCTGGGGTCCCCCCCCCCGGGTTCTGGGGTCCCCCCCCGGTGCTGGGGTCCCCCCCCGGGTGCTGGGGTCCCCCCCGGGGTTCTGGGGTCCCTCCCGGGTTCTGGGGTCCCCCCCCGGTGCTGGGGTCCCCCCCCGGGTTCTGGGGTCCCCCCCTGGGTCCTGGTGTCCCCCCCCCCGGTGCTGGGGTCCCCCCCCCGGTGCTGGGGTCCCCCCCGGGTTCTGGGGTCCCCCCCCCCGGTGCTGGGGTCCCCCCCCCCAGCCCCGGGGTCCCCCCCTGACCCCCGGGCGCGGGCAGGCTGCCTGCTGACGCTGGTGCTGCTGCTGTCGGCCCTGGACCCGCTGGCCCACGAGGAGGAGACGCGGCGCTGCCTGCGGGACCTCCAGGTGGGCGGGGCTCCGGGGGAGGTGGGCGGGGCTCCGGGGGAGGTGGGCGCGGTCTGAGGCGGCCCCGCCCCCCCCAGGAGGCGGACCCGCTGCGGCGCGGCTTCGTGGCCGACGTGGCCTCGCGGGCGGAGGCGGCGCTGGGGGTGCTGCGGCAGGAGGCGGGGCCCGATGGGGACGTCAGGCTCCGCCTCCCCGGCAAGGTAGGGGCGGGGCCGGGGGCGGGGCCTGATGGGGCGGGGCCTGATGGGGAGGGGAATGGGGGCGGAGTCTTGCAGTGGGTGGGGTCTGGGCGGGGCAGAGTGGGAGGGGCTTGGGGAAGGGGGCGGGGCCTTGAAGTGGGTGGGGTCTGGGAGGGGCTGGCAGGAGGGGGCGTGGCCTCGGAGTGGGGTCTGGGTGGGGCAGAGTGGGAGGGGCTTGGGGAAGGGGTGTGGCCTCTGAGTGGGTGGGGTCTGAGCAGGGCAGAGTGGGAGGGGCTTGGGGAAGGGGGCAGGGTTTTCAGAGTGGGCGGGGTCTGGGGCAGGGCAGAATGGGAGGGGCTTGGGGTAAGGGGCGGGGTCTTGGAGTGGGTGGGGTCTGGGCAGGGCAGAGTGGGAGGGGCTTGGGGTAAGGGGCAGGGTCTTGGAGTGGGTGGGGCAGAGTGGGAGGGGCTTATGGTAAGGGGGTGGGGCCTCAGGTGGGGTCTGAGAGGGTCAGAGTGGGAGGGGCTTGAGGGGGCGGGGTCTTGGAGTGGGAGGGTGTGGGCGGGGCAGAGTGGGAGGGGCTCAGTGGGGGGCAGAGTGGGAGGGGCTTGAGGGGGCGGGGTCTCTGTGGGTGGCGCCAGGGGAGGGGGAGCGGGAGGGGCTTGGGGCGTGGCTGGAGGGGGAGGGTCCGGAGCAGCGGCCCCACCCCCTCCCCTTGGCCCCGCCCGCAGGCGCTGACGTCGCTGCCGCTGCTGGAGCAGATGGCGCTGGTGACGCACCTGCAGCTGCCCGGGAACGGCCTGGGGGGGGCTCCCCCCCCGCCCTGGGGGGGCTGCGGCGCCTGCAGGTGGGGGGGGGGAGGAGGGGAGGGGGGGGACCCCGGCGTGGGGGGGGAGGGGAGGGGTCCCGGGGTCACCGCCCCTCCCCCGCAGGTGCTGGACCTGTCGCACAACAGGGTGGCGACGCTGCGGGGGCTCCCGCCCCTCCCCCGCCTGGAGGAGCTGCGTCTCGACGGCAACCGTATCCCGGGGGGCGGGGCCTGGGGGAGGGGGCGGGGCTTGGGGAGTGGGCGGGGCTTAGGGCCTGGGGGTGGGGCAGTGGGGAGGGGCTTGGGGAGTGGGCGGGGCTTAGGGGCTGGGGTTTGAATGGGGCGAGGGGTGGTGGGGTGGGGCTTGTGGGCGGGGCTTAGTGGGGTGGGCGTGGTTTAATGGGGCGGGGCTTGGGTGGGTGGGGAGGGACTTATTGGGACCAATGGGGGTGAGGGAGGGTGGGGGCTGCAGGGGGTGGAGCTTAGAGGGGCATGGCACGAGAGTGGGAGGGGCTTCATTGAGTGGGGTCAGGTGGGTGGGGCTTGTTGGGGTGGGGCTAGGGTGTATGGGGAGGGGCTTATTGGGACCAATGGGGGTGAGGGAGGGCCTGCAGGGGGTGGAGCTTGTGAGAGGGGTGGGGCATGAGGGTGGGGGCTCAAGATGGGTATGGCTTCTTTGGGCGTGTCCCCCCTTGACTCCACCCCTCCCAGCCATAAGCCACGCCTCCGCCCTGGCCCCATTGGCTGCCTGCCCGCGGCTGGCTCGTCTGCGATTGGCCGAGACGCCGCTGGCCGCCACACCCGGGGCCGCCGCCCACCTGGCCCAGCTCCTCCCCCGCGTCGACGTCGCCCTCGCCTGATTGGCTGGCCCCCCCGGAGCTCCGCCCCCCCGCCCCCCTGCTGTCGACACCCCCTCTGTGGCTTGGCCCCGCCTCTTAAAGGGGCCTCTCCGAATAAAAGTGACATCACGCGGGCGGGGCTGATGAGTGGGGGAGGAGCCTCCGCTTCTCCCAGTCCCTCCCAGTTCCTCTTCCCGCCCGCACCAGTTGCTTCATCGGGGCCAAACCCCAAACCGCCGCCCTCTTGCGCCATCGGCGTCGGGAGGGACCCGGCCGGGGGGCGGGGCGGCGGCAGGACCCGTCCGTCTGCCCCCCCCCCTCCCCCCCCCGGGGGCGGCTGCGTCACCCCGGCCCCGCCCAGCGCTGCCAAATCCTGAGCCGGCCCTGCCCTGCAGCCCCCTGCCTTGCCAAATAGAGAGCCAGGCCCAGAGATGGCCCCCCCCCCCAAATAGTGAGCCACGCCTGCCAAATAGTGAGCCCTCCGTGCCCCCGGGCAAGCCCCGCCCCCTAGGGCCCCCCTGCCAAATAGTGAGCCATTGCCCCGCCCCATGGGACCCCCCCTGCCACATAGTGAGCCATTGCCCTGCCCCATAGAGCCCCCCTGCCACATAGTGAGCCATTGCCCTGCCCCATGGGACCCCCTGCCACATAGTGAGCCATTGCCCCGCCCCATGGGACCCCCTGCCACATAGTGAGCCATTGCCCCGCCCCATGGGACCCCCTGCCACATAGTGAGCCATTGCCCCGCCCCATGGGACCCCCTGCCACATAGTGAGCCATTGCCCCGCCCCATGGGACCCCCTGCCACATAGTGAGCCATTGCCCCGCCCCATGGGACCCCCTGCCACATAGTGAGCCATTGCCCCGCCCCATGGGACCCCCTGCCACATAGTGAGCCATTGCCCCGCCCCATGGGACCCCCCTGCCACATAGTGAGCCATTGCCCCGCCCCATGGGACCCCCTGCCACATAGTGAGCCATTGCCCCGCCCCATGGGACCCCCTGCCACATAGTGAGCCATTGCCCCGCCCCATAGAGCCCCCCTGCCACATAGTGAGCCATTGCCCCGCCCCATGGGACCCCCTGCCACATAGTGATCCCGGGCGGGGCAGAGGTCACGCCCGGACGCCTGGGCCCCCCCCCTGCCCCGTCACCCCTCCCCCCAAGGTGTGGGGCAATGAGGGGGCGTGGCCCGTGGGAGCCCCGCCCCTTCCTCCCAAGGTCACGCCCCTTTCCCCTGATCTGCCACCACCAGTGAGTGCAGGGCACTGGGAGTGCTGGGAGCCACTGGGAGGTACTGGGGTGACTGGGAGACAGGACTGGGGGCACTGGGATGGCTGGAAGGGGTAACTGGGCAAATTGGGAGGAGTGGGAGGCTGGGGAGGGGGGAACTGGGTTTACTGGGAGCACTGGGAGGGGGTTACTGGGCAAACTGGGAGCATTGGGAGGGGTTAGTAGGGTTACTGGGAGGACCCAGAGAGGGTTATTGAGGGGACTGGGGAGCTACTGGGAGCACTGGCAGGGGATAACTGGAGCTACTGGGAGCACTGGCAGGGGATAACTGGAGCTACTGGGAGCACTGGGAGGGGGTTACTGGGAAAGCTGGGAGCACTGGGAGGGGTTAACAGAGTTACTGAAAGGTCTGGGAGGACCCAGAGGGGGTGAATGGGGGGGCTGGGTGGTACTGGGAGCACAGGGAGGGGGTGAATGGGAGGACTGGGGGGACTGGGTGGTACTGGGAGCACAGGGAGGGGGTGAATGGGAGGACTGGGGGGACTGGGTGGTACTGGGAGCACAGGGAGGGGGTGAATGGGAGGACTGGGGGGACTGGGTGGTACTGGGAGCACAGGGAGGGGGGTGAATGGGAGGACTGGGGGGACTGGGTGGTACTGGGAGCACAGGGAGGGGGTGAATGGGAGGACTGGGGGGACTGGGTGGTACTGGGAGCTCAGGGAGGGGGTGAATGGGAGGACTGGGGGGACTGGGTGGTACTGGGAGCACAGGGAGGGGGTGAATGGGGGGACTGGGTGGTACTGGGAGCACAGGGAGGGGGTGAATGGGAGGACTGGGAGGGGGGTACTGGGCAAACTGGGAGGGCTAGGAGAAGTTAGCAGACTTACCAGGAGGACACAGAGCGGGTTACTGGGAGCACTGGGAAGGGGCTACTGGGAAGACTCTGAGGGGCTTACTGGGGACACTGGGAGCACTGGGAGGGGGGTTACTGGGAGCACTGAGGTGACCCAGTGGGGGGCAAACAGAGGCACTGGGCAGAGTGGGAGCACTGGGAGGGGGTTACTGGGGCTGCTGGGAACACTGGGAGGGGGTTACCGGGAGCACTGGAGTTACTGGGAGCACTGGGAGGGGCCAACTGGGAGCGCTGTGGTTACCGAGAGCACTGGGAGGGGGTAACCGGGGTTACTGGGCGCACTTGGAGGGGCTACTGGGAGCAGTGGGAGCACTGGAAGGGGGGAACTGGGCGGACTGGGGGAACTGGTCGGGCTGGGAGCACTCCCGGACGCCTGGGTCCCCGCCGCAGCGGGGGAGGAGGCCGTGGAGGGGAGCTGCTCAGGCAGGCCCGGACGCCTGGGTCCCTCCGGCGCCGGGCTCGGGCGGGGCACTGGGAAGGACTGGGAGGAACTGGGCCATACTGGGAGCCTGGGAGGGGTTCCTGGGCTGTACTGGGGGGGACTAGGAGGTTACTGGGCTGTATTGGGAGCCTGGGAGAGGTTATGGGGCTGTACTGGGAAGGACTGGGAGGGACTGGGCCATGCTGGGAGCCTGGGAGGGGTTCCTGGGCTGTACTGGGGGGAGATTAGGAGGTTACTGGGCTGTACTGGGAGCCTTGGAGAGGTTATGGGGCTGTACTGGGAAGGACTGGGAGGAACTGGGCCATACTGGGAGCCTGGGAGGGGTTCCTGGGCTGTACTGGGGGGAGACTAGGAGGTTACTGGGCTGTACTGGGAGCCTGGGAGAGGTTATGGGGCTGTACTGGGAAGGACTGGGAAGAACTGGGCCATACTGGGAGCCTGGGAGGGGTTCCTGGGCTGTACTGGGGGGAGATTAGGAGGTTACTGGGCTGTACTGGGAAGAACTGGGCCATACTGGGAGCCTGGGAGGGGTTCCTGGGCTGTACTGGGGGGAGACTAGGAGGTTACTGGGCTGTACTGGGAGCCTGGGAGAGGTTATGGGGCTGTACTGGGAAGGACTGGGAGGAACTGGGCCATACTGGGAGCCTGGGAGGGGTTCCTGGGCTGTACTGGGGGGGACTAGGAGGTTACTGGGCTGTACTGGGAAGGACTGGGAGGAACTGGGCCATACCGCGCATACTGGGAAGGGCTTGGTGGCTTCAGTCGGTCATTCTAGAAGCTCTTACTGGTGTGTGGTGGTCCCCTCTGGTTCCTGCTGGTTTTTAATGGTTTATACTGGTCTGTGTTAGTTTGTATGATCCCATACTGGTTCATCCTGCTCTTGCTGGTCATACTGGGAAGGGTCTGGAGGCTTTAATGGGCCATTCCGGAAGGTCTTACTGGTTTGTGGTGGTTCCTACTGGTTTCTGCTGTCTTCTATTGGTCCATGCTGGTCTTTAATGGTCCATGCTGGTCTTTAATGGACTATACTGGACCCTACTGGTTGTACTGGGAAAGGTTTGGAGGCTTTAACGGGCCATTCCGGAAGGTCTTACTGGTTTGTGGTGGTTCCTACTGGTTTCTGCCATCTTCTACTGGTCCATGCTGGTCTTTACGGGTCTATGCTGGTCTTTAATGGACTATACTGGACCATACTGGTCATACTGGGAAGGGTCTGGAGGCTTTAACGGGCCATTCCGGAAGGTCTTACTGGTTTGTGGTGGTTCCTACTGGTTTCTGCCATCTTCTACTGGTCCATGCTGGTCTTTACGGGTCTATGCTGGTCTTTAATGGACTATACTGGACCATACTGGTCATACTGGGAAGGGTCTGGAGGCTTTAACGGGCCATTCCGGAAGGTCTTACTGGTTTGTGGTGGTTCCTACTGGTTTCTGCCATCTTCTACTGGGCCATGCTGGTCTTTAATGGTCCATGCTGGTCTTTAATGGTCTATACTGGACCATACTGGTCATACTGGGAAGGGTCTGGAGGCTTTAACGGGCCATTCTGGAAGGTCTTACTGGTTTGTGGTGGTTCCTACTGGTTTCTGCCATCTTCTACTGGTCCATGCTGGTCTTTAATGGACTATGCTGGTCTTTAATGGACTATGCTGGACCATACTGGTCGTACTGGGAAGGGTCTGGAGGCTTTAACGGGCCATTCCGGAAGGTCTTACTGGTTTGTGGTGGTTCCTACTGGTTTCTGCCATCTTCTACTGGTCCATGCTGGTCTTTAATGGACTATGCTGGTCTTTAATGGACTATGCTGGACCATACTGGTCATACTGGGAAGGGTCTGGAGGCTTTAACGGGCCATTCCGGAAGGTCTTACTGGTTTGTGGTGGTTCCTACTGGTCCATGTCTTTAATGGACTATGCTGGTCTTTAATGGACTATACTGGACCATACTGGTCATACTGGGAAGGGTCTGGAGGCTTTAACGGGCCATTCCGGAAGGTCTTACTGGTTTGTGGTGGTTCCTACTGGTTTCTGCCATCTTCTACTGGTCCATGCTGGTCTTTAATGGTCCATGCTGGTCTTTAATGGTCCATGCTGGTCTTTAATGGACTATACTGGACCATACTGGTCATACTGGGAAGGGTCTGGAGGCTTTAACGGGCCATTCCGGAAGGTCTTACTGGTTTGTGGTGGTTCCTACTGGTTTCTGCCATCTTCTACTGGTCCATGCTGGTCTTTAATGGTCCATGCTGGTCTTTAATGGTCCATGCTGGTCTTTAATGGACTATACTGGACCATACTGGTCATACTGGGAAGGGTCTGGAGGCTTTAACGGGCCATTCCGGAAGGTCTTACTGGTTTGTGGTGGTTCCTACTGGTTTCTGCCATCTTCTACTGGTCCATGCTGGTCTTTAATGGTCCATGCTGGTCTTTAATGGTCCATGCTGGTCTTTAATGGTCCATGCTGGTCTTTAATGGTCCATGCTGGTCTTTAATGGTCCATGCTGGTCTTTACGGGTCTATGCTGGTTGTACTGGGCAAGGTTTGGAGGCTTTAACGGGCCATTCCGGAAGGTCTTACTGGTTTGTGGTGGTTCCTACTGGTTTCTGCCATCTTCTACTGGTCCATGCTGGTCTTTACGGGTCTATGCTGGTCTTTAATGGACTATACTGGTCGTACTGGGCAAGGTTTGGAGGCGTTAACGGGCCGTTCCGGAAGGTCTTACTGGTTTGTGGTGGTTCCTACTGGTTTCTGCCATCTTCTACTGGTCCGTGCTGGTGTTTACGGGTCCACGCTAGTCTTTAACGACCTGTACTCGTCCCTACTGGTCTTACTGGTCGCACTGGGAAGGGTCTGGAGGCGTTAACGGGCCGTTCCGGAAGCCCTTACCGGCCTGCGGTGGCCCGCGCCGCTTCCCGCCGTCTCCCACTGGTCCCTACTGGTCCAAACCGGTCTCGCCGCTGCCCCGCAGGCGATGCCGGACGCCGACCCCCGCCTGGACCCCGGCCGCTGGGCGGCCGCCAGCTTCCGCCCCCGGGGGGGGGGGACCCCCGCCCGCGTCCCCCCGCCCGCGCCGCGGCTTCTGGCGGCGCCTGGGCGGCTGCTGCGGCTGCTGCGGCTGCTGCCGCCGCGGCACCGAGGACTGGGAGCCCCCCCCCGGCGAGGTCCCGGGGCGACGACCCCCCCAGCCGCTGCGGCCCGGTCAGCGCCGGGGGGAAAGGGGCGGTTTTGGGGCTCGGGGGGCGAAAAGGGGCGATTTTGGGGCTCGGGGGGCGAAAAGGGGCGATTTTGGGGCTCCTTGGGGGGAAAAGGGGCGGTTTTGGGGCTCGGGGGGCGAAAAGGGGCGATTTTGGGGCTCCTTGGGGGGAAAGGGGCGGTTTTGGGGCTCGGGGGGGCGAAAAGGGGCGATTTTGGGGCTCCTTGGGGGGAAAGGGGCGGTTTTGGGGCTCGGGGGGCGAAAAGGGGCGATTTTGGGGCTCGGGGGGCGAAAAAGGGCGGTTTTGGGGCTCCTTGGGGGGAAAAGGGGCGGTTTGGGGGGTCCTTGGGGGGAAAGGGGCGGTTTTGGGGCTCCTTGGGGGGAAAAGGGGCGGTTTTGGGGGTCCTTGGGGGGAAAGGGGCGGTTTGGGGGGTCCTTGGGGGGAAAGGGGCGGTTTTGGGGCTCCCCATGGAAAAGGGGCGGTTTTGGGGGTCCTTGGGGGGAAAAGGGGCGGTTTTGGGGCTCGGGGGGCGAAAAAGGGCGGTTTTGGGGCTCCCCGGGGGGAAAAGGGGCGGTTTTGGGGCTCCCCGGGGGGAAAGGGGCGGTTTTGGGGCTCGGGGGGCGAAAAGGGGCGGTTTTGGGGCTCCCCATGGGAAAAGGGGCGGTTTTGGGGCTCGGGGGGCGAAAAAGGGCGGTTTTGGGGCTCCTTGGGGGGAAAAGGGGCGATTTTGGGGCTCGGGGGGCGAAAAAGGGCGATTTTGGGGCTCCCCGGGGGGAAAAGGGGCGGTTTTGGGGCTCCTTGGGGGGAAAGGGGCGATTTTGGGGCTCCCCGGGGGGAAAAGGGGCGATTTTGGGGCTCCTTGGGGGGAAAAGGGGCGATTTTGGGGCTCGGGGGGCGAAAAAGGGCGGTTTTGGGGCTCCTTGGGGGGAAAAGGGGCGATTTTGGGGCTCCCCGGGGGGAAAAGGGGCGGTTTTGGGGCTCCCCATGGGAAAAGGGGCGGTTTTGGGGCTCCTTGGGGGAAAAGGGGCGGTTTTGGGGCTCCTTGGGGGAAAAGGGGCGATTTTGGGGCTCCCCGGGGGGTTTGGGGCCCATTTTGGGCGTCCCCGGGGGGTTTTGGGGCCCATTTTGGGGGTCCCGGGGGGTTTGGGAGCCCTTTTGGGCGTCTCGGGGGATTTGGGGCCCTTTTGGGGGTCCCCGGGGGGTTTTGGGGGCCCATTTGGGGGTCCCGGGGGTTTTGGGGGCCATTTTGGGGTCCCCGGGGGGTTTTGGGGGCCCATTTGGGGGTCCCCGGGGGGTTTTGGGGGCCCATTTTGGGGGGTCCCGGGGGTTTTGGGCCCATTTTGGGGGTCCCGGGGGGTTTTGGGGGCCATTTTGGGGGTCCCCCGGGGGTTTTGGGGGCCCATTTGGGGGTCCCCGGGGGGTTTTGGGGGCCCATTTGGGGGTCCCGGGGGTTTTGGGCCCATTTTGGGGGTCCCCGGGGGGATTTGGGGGCCCATTTTGGGGGTCCTGGGAGGTTTTGGGGCCATTTTGGGGGTCCCCGGGGGGATTTGGGGGCCCATTTTGGGGGTCCCCGGGGGGATTTGGGGGCCCATTTTGGGGGTCCCGGGGGATTTGCGGCCCTTTTGGGGGTCCCAGGGGGATTTGGGGGGTGGGCGCGGGGTTTTCAGCGCCCCCCCCCCCCCCCCCCCCCAGGCCTGCTGGCCCCCCGCGGGCTGGTGGTGGCCTCGCCGGCCAACCGGGCCGCTCACCACACGGCCGACTTCGCTTGCCCGCGGCCGGTGCTGCGGCGGGGGCAGCCCTTCGACCTGCGCGTCCTCCTGCCCCGGCCCTTCGACCCCCAGGATGACGACCTCTGCGTGGAGCTCACCCTAGGTGGGGCAACTGGGGGGGCAACTGGGGCAACTGGGGGCTGGGGGGGCAACTGGGGGTTCTAGGGGGCAATTGGAGGGTTTGGGGGGCAACTGGGGGGCCAGGGAGGCAACTGGAGGGTCTGGAGGGGCAACTGGGGGGCAGTTGGGGGCTGGGGGGCAACTGGAGGGTCTGGGGTGGCAACTGGGGGGCAATTGGGGGGTCGGGGGGGCAACTGGGGGGGGCAACAGGGGGCTGGGGGGCAACTGGAGGGTTTGGGGGGCAATTGGGGTGTGTGTGGGGGCAATTGGGGGGGCAATTGCATGGTGGGGGGGCAACTGGGGGGCCAAGGGGGCAACTGGGGGACCAGGGGGGCAACTAGGGGGTCTAGGGGGCAATTGGAGGGTTTGGGGAGGCAACTGGGGGGCCAGGGAGGCAACTGGAGGGTCTGGAGGGGCAACTGGGGGGCTGAGGGGGGCAACTGGGGGACCTGGGGGCCAAGTGGGGGTCTGGGGGGGCAATTGGGGGCAGAGGGGGGCAACTGGGGCGTCTGGGGGGGCAAGTGCATGGTGGGGGGGCAACTGCGGGGTCTGGGGGGGCACCTGGGGGGGCAACTGAGGGGCTGAGAGGGGCAACTGGGGGGCAACGGCAGGGCCTGGGGGGGCAACTGGGGGAACTGGGGGGTAATTGGGGGGTGTGGGGCATAACTGGGGGGCCTGGGGGGGGCAACTGGGGGGCCAGGAGGGCAACTGGGGGCCGAGGGGGGCAACTGGAGGTTGGGGGGGGGGCAGCTGTGTGGCGCAACAGGGCGTGGTGACATCACCCAGGGCGCGATGGCGTCACCCCGGCGGGGCGACGGCGTCACCCGGGCTGCCGCGCCCTCGCCCAGGGCGCCCTCGGCCTCGCCCCTCCCCCGCCGGGGGGCGCAGTGACATCACCCGGGGTGCGGCGACCTCGCCCGCCCCGGGCGATGACCTCACGCCGGAAGGGGGTGATGTCACCCCGCAGGCCCCAACCCGCAGGTGGCGAAGGGGACCCACGTCCTCATCCCGTTGGGCGAATCCTCGGCCACCGGTTGGACGGCGGAGGAAGAGGAGGGCGAGGAGGGGGCGGAGCGTCCGGGAGGCCCCGCCCTCCGCCTCCGCCTGACGGCCCCGCCCGACGCGCCCATTGGCCGCTACCGCCTCAGCGTCAAGACGCGCACGCGGGCGGGGGAGTACGCGGCCCCCTTCGACGACGCCGACGACTTCTTCCTCCTCTTCAACCCCTGGTGCCCGGGTGAGGCCGTCGGGCAACGCGGGGGCTCGGGGGGAGATCGGGTGATTTTGGGGTGAGATCGGGCGGTTTTGGGGCTTGGGGGGGGAGATCGGGCGGGTTTGGGGTGAGATCGGGTGATTTTGGGGCTCCGGGGGGGGAGATCGGGCGGGTTTGGGGTGAGATCGGGTGATTTTGGGGTGAGATCGGGCGGTTTTGGGGCTCCCGGGGGGGAGATCGGGCGGGTTTGGGGTGAGATCGGGTGATTTTGGGGCTCCCAGGGGGAGATCGGGTGGGTTTGGGGTGAGATCGGGTGATTTTGGGGTGAGATCGGGTGATTTTGGGGCTCCGGGGGGAGATCGGGCGGGTTTGGGGTGAGATCGGGCGGTTTTGGGGCTCCTGGGGGAGATCGGGTGGGTTTGGGGTGAGATCGGGTGATTTTGGGGTGAGATCGGGTGATTTTGGGGCTCCGGGGGGGAGATCGGGCGGGTTTGGGGTGAGATCGGGTGATTTTGGGGCTCCGGGGGGAGATCGGGCGGGTTTGGGGTGAGATCGGGTGATTTTGGGGCTCCCGGGGGGGAGATCGGGCGGGTTTGGGGTGAGATCGGGTGATTTTGGGGCTCCGGGGGGAGATCGGGCGGGTTTGGGGTGAGATCGGGTGATTTTGGGGCTCCCGGTGGAGATCGGGCGGGTTTGGGGTGAGATCGGGTGATTTTGGGGCTCCGGGGGGAGATCGGGCGGGTTTGGGGTGAGATCGGGTGGTTTTGGGGCTCCTGGGGGGAGATCGGGCGGGTTTGGGGTGAGATCGGGTGATTTTGGGGTGAGATCGGGTGATTTTGGGGTGAGATCGGGTGATTTTGGGGCTCGGGGGGGAGATCGGGTGATTTTGGGGTGAGATCGGGTGATTTTGGGGCTCGGGGGGGAGATCGGGCGGGTTTGGGGTGAGATCGGGTGATTTTGGGGTGAGATCGGGTGATTTTGGGGCTCCTGGGGGGGAGATCGGGTGGGTTTGGGGTGAGATCGGGTGATTTTGGGGTGAGATCGGGTGATTTTGGGGCTCCCGGGGGGAGATCGGGCGGGTTTGGGGTGAGATCGGGTGATTTTGGGGCTCCTTGGGGTGAGATTGCGCGGTTTTGGGGCGAGATCGGGCGGGTTTGGGGCTCCCCGATCTCAATCTGGCCGTGGGGGGGGGGTCGGGGGGGATTTGGGGCCCCCCCCCCTGATTTTGGGGTGCCCCCCGCCCCCCGCAGATGACCACGTCTACATGGAGAAGACGAGCGACCTGACGGAGTACGTCCTCAACGAGACGGGGCGCATCTTCTACGGCACCGAGGACCAGATCGTCGAGCGCTCCTGGAACTACGGGCAGGTACCCCAAAACCGGGGGGGGCACCCCAAAAAACACGGGGACCCCGAAAGCGGCAGAATCCCCCCCAAAATGAGGAGACCCCAAAAATTTGGGGAACGGGGACGGCGTTAAAATGCGGTGGGGAGCTCAAAAACGGGGGGGGGCACCACGAAATTTGGGGTTCTCCCAAAAGGGAAGACCCTAAAAATTGGGGGGTCCCCAAAATATCATCGGGGGGGTCCCAAAATCATCGGGGGGGTCCCCGAAATCGTCAGGGGGTCCCCAAAACCATGGGGGGGTCCCCAAAACCATCATGGATCCCCGCGGTGTCTTGGGGGGGGGACGCCGAAACCGCTTTGGGGTTTTAGGGGGGGTCGGGGGGATTTGGGGGGGATTTGGGAGGATTTGGGGACCCCCCTGGTTTTGGGGGGGCTCTGTTGGGTTTTGGGGGGGCTCTGTTGGGTTTTGGGGGGGTTCTGATGGGTTTTGGGGGGGCTCTGTTGGGTTTTGGGGGGGCTCTGTTGGGTTTGGGGGGGGCTCTGTTGGGTTTTGGGGGGGCTCTGTTGGCTTTTGGGGGGGCTCTGTTGGCTTTTGGGGGGAGGTTGTTGGGTTTTGGGGGCTCTGTTGGGTTTTGGGGGAGGTTGTTGGGTTTTGGGGGGGTTCTGATGGGTTTTGGGGGCGGTGTTGGGTTTTGGGGGGTTTGTTGGGCTTTGGGGGGTTCTGATGACCCCCCCGATTTGGGGGGGTCCCCCAGTTCGACGCAGGGGTGCTGGAAGCGTGCCTGTACATCCTGGACCGGCGGGGGATGCCCCACAGCGCCCGGGGGGACCCCGTCATGGTGTCCCGCGTCGTCTCCGCCATGGTGGGGGTTTGGGGGGCACCAGGGGGGGTTGGGGGGCACCGGTCTGGGTGCCCTACGGGACTGGGGGGCGACTTAGGCGGGTTTTGGGGTGCTCTAAGGGCTCTGATGGCTTTTGGGGGGGTTGTTGGGTTTTGGGGGGCTCTGATGGCTTTTGGGGGGGTTCTGACAGCTTTTGGGGGGGTTGTTGGGTTTGGGGGGGCTCTGATGGCTTTTGGGGGGGTTTGGGTTTTGGGGGGATTTGTTGGGTTTTGGGGGGATTTGTTGGGTTTTGGGAGGGTTCTGATGACTTTTGGGGGAGGTTGTTGCATTTTTGGGGGGCTCTGATGGCTTTTGGGGGGGTTGTTGGGTTTTGGGGGGGTTGTTGGGTTTCGGGGGGCTCTGACGGCTTTTGGGGGGGTTGTTGGGTTTCGGGGGGCTCTGATGACTTTTGGGGGGGCTCTGATGGCTTTTGGGGGGGGTTGTTGGGTTTCGGGGGGCTCTGACGGCTTTTGGGGGGGGTTGTTGGGTTTCGGGGTTCTGACGGCGTTGGGACGCCCCAGGTGAACTCTCTGGACGACAACGGGGTGCTGGTGGGCAACTGGACGGGGGACTACGCGCAGGGCACCAACCCCTCGGCCTGGGCCGGCTCCGTCGACATCCTGCGCTCCTACCACAGCGCCGGCGCCCCGGTGCGCTACGGCCAGTGCTGGGTCTTCGCCGGCGTCATGACCACCGGTGCGGCCCCGTCCTGACTGGTTTATACCGGTCCGGCCCTGGTGCAGACTGGGGGAGGCGGTGGGAGGGTCTGGGTGCCCCCAGGCGCCGCTAGGAAGCGGAGGGAGTCACTAAAAAGGAGAGAAGTTGGGCGTAAGGTGCCAGGTTTCATACTGGTCTCCTACTGGTCTATGCTGGTCCATACTGGTGTGACCCAGGTTTATACTGGGAGAGGGTCTGGGGTGCCCGGGGAGCCCCTGGGAGTCACACGACGGCAGAGTGGAGCCTCCAGTATGGGGATAAGCGAAGCCTAAAATGTGTTCTTGATACTGGTTTATACTGGTTTGACCCAGTTGTAGGCTGGTTTGTACTGGGAGGGGGTCCAGGGTGCCCTGGGAGTCACTGGAGGGCAAACGGGAGCCTCTCGCAGGGAGACAACTCAACCCTGACAGAGACGCTTTGATAATGGCTTGTATTGGTCCATACTGGTTTATACTGGTCTGTACTGGTTTACACTGGTCTGTACTGGTGTACCCCAGTGCTGCGGTGCCTGGGCCTCCCCACCCGCACCGTCACCAACTACAACTCGGCCCACGACACCGACGTCTCCCTCACCACCGACATCTACTTCGACGAGAACATGCGGCCCCTCGAGCGCCTCAACACCGACTCTGTCTGGTACTGGTTTCTACTGGTTTCTACTGGTTTGTTTCTACTGGTTTCTACTGGTGTGGGATGGGAGTCACTGGGAAGGGGGGCGGCTGGGAGGTGGTGTGGGGGCGAGAACAGCTGAAGTAGGGGCTGGGAAAGCTCATCCTCGCTCCTTCTGGTGCCTACTGGTTTGTATCGGTATGTACTGGTTTATGCCAGTCCACACTGGTCTGTGCTGGTCCATACTGGTTTATACTGGGCTGCGCAGGAACTTCCACGTGTGGAACGACTGCTGGATGAAGCGCCCCGACCTCCCCGAAGGCTACGACGGGTGGCAGGTTGTCGACGCCACCCCCCAGGAGACCAGCAGCGGTACTGGTTTATACTGGTCTATACTGGGAGGCAGCGGGAGGAGGCCTGGGGGTCCCTGGGGCCGGGTGGCTTGTGGCCAGCGGGAGAGGGAGGAGCCGCGACAGGGGCTCAGCGGCTCGTAACAGCCCATACTGGTTCTTACTGGTCTATACTGGTGACGCGCCCCAGGGCTGTTCTGCTGCGGGCCGTGCTCGGTGACGGCGGTGAAGAACGGCGAGGTCTTCCTCAAGTACGACACCCCCTTCGTCTTCGCCGAGGTAGGGGGCGGGGCTTGCTCCGCGGCGGCCGCGTGGTGGGCGTGGCCTCTCCTAAGGGCGGGGCCCCTCCTCAGGTGAACAGCGACAAGGTCTACTGGCAGCGCCAGCCCAACGGCGCCTTCACCGTGGTGCACGTGGAGGAAGGCGCCATCGGGCGCCGCATCAGCACCCTGGGGGCGGGGTCCGGCGCCCGATTGGACATCACCCACCAGTACAAGCACCCCGAGGGTGAGGCCCCGCCCCCCGGCACCCCTTGACCCCGTGGCCTTGACCCCTCCTGCCTCGCCCGAGTGCTCAACCTTGGCCCGTTGACCCCCAACCCTTGACCCGTTGACCCGTTGACCCCAACCCTTGACCCGTTGACCCCAACCCTTGACCCGTTGACCCGTTGACCCCCAACCCTTGACCCGTTGACCCATTGACCCCAACCCTTGACCTATTGACCCGTTGACCCCCAACCCTTGACCCGTTGACCCCCAACCCTTGACCCGTTGACCCAAGGCCCCGACCCTTGCCCCCCGACCCACGGCCTGTGCCCTTTGACCTACGACCCATCCGCCCCTGAGCTCGAGGCCCCGCAACCCTTGGCCTCTTGACCTACGGCCCGTGACGCCATGGCTCTGACCCAACAACCCCTGGCCTCAGCGCTCTTGGCCCCGGGTGTTGACCCCTTGACCCTGGCACCCCACAGCCCTCGACCTGTTGACCCCTGACCCTTGCCCCCGACCCAAGAACCCCTTCCCTCGGACCCCCAACGCCCCTTGACCTCAAGACCCCACGGCCTAAGGCCATGACCCAACAACGCAAGCCATGACCGCTGCCCCCCTGCGCCCCCTGACCCTTGACCCCCGTGACCCCTTGACCCAACGACCCCATGGCCTAACTTCAACCTCTGCCCCCCCCCGCAGGCTCGGAGGAGGAGCGCCGCGCCGTCTCCACCGCCACCTCCCACGGCTCCCGGCCCCGCAACCGGGGGACCCCGTCCTCCGGGGAGGTGACGGTGACGGTGGGGTCGGGGCCGGCAGTGGCGGGGGCGGAGCTGGAGCTGCGGGCGGTGGCCCGGAACGACGGGCTGGAGCCGCGGACCCTCCGCCTCCGCCTGGCCCTCTCCGCCGTCCGCTACACCGGCGTCTCCGGAGCCCCTTTCCGGCAGGAGCAGCACCGCCGCGCCGTGCCGCCGGGGCAGGGTGAGGCCCGCGTCCCCTCGGTGACGTCCCCCGGGGGCCGCCCGTCCCCAGGGGAAGCGTTGGCCCTAGGGCTGCCCGCGGTCACCCGGCGGGGCGCTGACGTCACGCGTCCCCCCCCCCCAGAGGAGACGGTGACGATGACGGTGGCCTACGCCGAGTACAGCCCCCACGTGGGGGACCAGGACGCGCTGAAGCTGACGGTGGCCGGGGCCGTGGAGGAGACGGGGCAAGTGGTGGCCAAGGAGCTGCGGGTCCGGCTGCACACGCCCGAGCTCACCCTGACGGTACGGCCGGGCGCCGGGGGGTCCCCGCCGGGCGCCGGGGGGTCCCCGGGACACCTGGGTCACCCCCCCGCGCGCTGGGTCCCCTCTCTCGGCAGCTGCTGGCCCCGGCGGTGGTGGGACAGGAGACCCCGGTCCAGGTGGTTTTCCAGAACCCCCTGCCCGAGACCCTGAGCGGAGCCACCCTGCGGATGGAGGGAGCCGGCATCTCCTGCCCCAAGCCCTTCCCCATGGGGTGAGCGCCCCGGGGAGG
>CM036585.1:0-19114 GCA_020745775.1 Theristicus caerulescens
GTCCTTGTAGCTTACACCCAAAGCGTGGCACTGAAGATGCTAAGACGTTGCCTCACGCATCCAAGGACAAAAGACTTAGTCCTAACCTTACCGTTGATTCTTGCTAAGCACATACATGCAAGTATCCGCGCCCCAGTGTGAATGCCCTCAACATCTTACCAAGACACGAGGAGCAGGTATCAGGCACACCTATTAATCATTAATCGTAGCCCAAGACACCTTGCTTAGCCACGCCCCCACGGGTACTCAGCAGTAGTTAACATTAAGCAATGAGTGTAAACTTGACTTAGTTATAGCAACATTTCAGGGTTGGTAAATCTTGTGCCAGCCACCGCGGTCACACAAGAGACCCAAATTAACGGTAACACGGCGTAAAGAGTGGTATCATGTTATCATAACGACTAAGGTTGAAATGCAACTGAGCTGTCATAAGCCTAGGATGCACCTAAAGCCCCCCTTAAGAGGATCTTAGCAACCATGACCAATTGAACCCCACGAAAGCTAGGGCACAAACTGGGATTAGATACCCCACTATGCCTAGCCCTAAATCTTGATACTTTCCTTACTAAAGTGTCCGCCTGAGAACTACGAGCACAAACGCTTAAAACTCTAAGGACTTGGCGGTGCCCCAAACCCACCTAGAGGAGCCTGTTCTATAACCGATAATCCACGATGCACCCGACCACCTCTTGCTGAGGCAGCCTACATACCGCCGTCGCCAGCTCACCTTCCCTGAGAGTATAGCAGTGAGCATAATAGCCTAAATCTCGCTAACACGACAGGTCAAGGTATAGCCTATGGGGTGGAAGAAATGGGCTACATTTTCTACTATAGAAAACTACGGAAGGGGGTGTGAAATCGCCCCCAAAAGGCGGATTTAGCAGTAAAGACGGACAATAGAGCCCTCTTTAAACTGGCCCTGAGGCACGTACATACCGCCCGTCACCCTCCTCATAAGCTATGGACTCTCATAACTAATACGCCTATCAGCTAAAGATGAGGTAAGTCGTAACAAGGTAAGTGTACCGGAAGGTGCACTTAGCATATCAAGACGTAGCTATAATATAAAGCATTCAGCTTACACCTGAAAGATACCTGCCACAGACCGGGTCGTCTTGAAGCCTACCTCTAGCCCAACCATCTCACAATAAGAAGTAAAATTAAAAATCCACTTCTCTTCTAAATTAAAACATTCTTCAAACTTAGTATAGGTGATAGAAAAGACCCATCTGGCGCGATAGAGATTTTGTACCGTAAGGGAAAGATGAAATAATAATGAAAACCAAAGCAATGAACAGCAAAGATGAACCCTTGTACCTCTTGCATCATGATTTAGCAAGAACAACCAAGCAAAACGAATTTAAGCTTGCCCTCCCGAAACCCAAGCGAGCTACTCACGAGCAGCTATGCCTGAGCGAACCCGTCTCTGTTGCAAAAGAGTGGGATGACTTGTTAGTAGAGGTGAAAAGCCAATCGAGCTGGGTGATAGCTGGTTACCTGTGAAACGAATCTAAGTTCCCCCTTAATCTCTCTCTATGGACATCCACCAAGCCCTCATGTAGAAAATTAAGAGAAATTTAAAGGAGGTACAGCTCCTTTAAAAAAGAATACAATCTCTCCTAGCGGATAACCCTATCAACACCTGTCTATGAACTGTGGGCCTTAAAGCAGCCACCAATAAAGAATGCGTCAAAGCTCTACACTTAAAGATATAAAGACAATATGACTCCCTTATTATTAACAGGTTAACCTATAACAATAGGAGAATTAATGCTAAAATGAGTAACTAGGGTCTCCCCTCTCAAGCGCAAGCTTACATTTATACATTATTAACAGACTTCCACCAATACCACAATTTTAACAAGATCATCTATTACCTACCCCTGTTAACCCAACCCAGGAGCGCCCGCTAGAAAGATTAAAATCTGCAAAAGGAACTAGGCAAACCCAGGGCCCGACTGTTTACCAAAAACATAGCCTTCAGCCATCCAAGTATTGAAGGTGATGCCTGCCCAGTGACACTATGTTTAACGGCCGCGGTATCCTAACCGTGCGAAGGTAGCGCAATCAATTGTCCCATAAATCGGGACCTGTATGAATGGCTAAACGAGGTCCTAACTGTCTCTTGCAGATAATCAGTGAAATTGATCTTCCTGTGCAAAAGCAGGAATACACACATAAGACGAGAAGACCCTGTGGAACTTAAAAATCAGTGGCCACCATATATAAACCCAAACCTATCAGGCTCACTACCATCAAAGCACTGGCTCACATTTTTTGGTTGGGGCGACCTTGGAGAAAAGCAGATCCTCCAAAAATAAGACAACTAATCTTAACCAAGAGCAACCCCTCAACGTACTAACAGTAACCTGACCCAATACAATTGATCAATGGACCAAGCTACCCCAGGGATAACAGCGCAATCTCCTTCAAGAGCCCATATCGACAAGGAGGTTTACGACCTCGATGTTGGATCAGGACACCCTAATGGTGTAGCCGCTATTAAGGGTTCGTTTGTTCAACGATTAATAGTCCTACGTGATCTGAGTTCAGACCGGAGCAATCCAGGTCGGTTTCTATCTATGACAGACTTTCCCTAGTACGAAAGGACCGGGAAAGTGGGGCCAATACCACTAGCACGCCCCTCCCCAAGTAATGCAAGCAACTGAATTACCAAATAGGACGTCCATACTAATCCAAATCCTAGAAAAGGATCGCTAGCGTGGCAGAGTCCGGTAAATGCAAAAGGCTTAAACCCTTTACCCAGAGGTTCAAATCCTCTCCCTAGCTCCTCCCACCTACCCTATGACCTGGCCCACCCCCCTAATACACCTCACTATATCTTTGTCCTATGTCATTCCAATCCTAATCGCAGTTGCCTTCCTAACCTTAGTAGAACGAAAAATCCTGAGCTACATACAAGCTCGAAAAGGACCAAACATTGTCGGCCCCTTTGGCCTATTGCAACCTGTAGCAGACGGAGTGAAATTGTTTATCAAAGAACCAATTCGCCCCTCCACTTCCTCTCCACTTCTTTTCCTCGCAACCCCTATCCTAGCCCTACTCCTAGCACTTACAATCTGAATTCCCCTTCCCCTCCCCTTTTCACTCGCTGACCTAAACCTAGGCCTACTATTCCTCCTAGCCATATCAAGTCTAGCAGTATACTCAATCCTATGGTCAGGATGGGCTTCAAACTCAAAGTATGCTCTGATCGGCGCCTTACGAGCAGTAGCACAAACTATCTCCTATGAAGTAACACTGGCTATTATCTTACTATCCGTAATCGTATTAAGCGGAAATTACACCCTAAGCACCCTAGCCATCACTCAAGAACCCTTATACCTCATTTTCTCCTCCTGACCCCTCGCAATAATGTGGTACATTTCAACACTCGCTGAGACAAACCGTGCTCCATTCGATCTTACAGAAGGAGAGTCTGAGCTAGTCTCAGGCTTTAATGTAGAGTACGCTGCAGGACCGTTCGCCTTATTTTTCCTAGCTGAATACGCAAACATTATACTAATAAACACACTAACTGCTATCCTATTCCTAAGCCCAAGTTCCCTTAACCTACCCTCAGAACTATTTCCAATAATCTTGGCTACAAAAGTCCTACTCCTCTCATCAGGCTTCCTATGAATTCGCGCCTCCTACCCACGATTCCGCTACGACCAACTCATACACCTACTCTGAAAAAACTTCTTACCCCTAACACTAGCACTATGCCTTTGACACATCAGCATGCCAATCAGCTACGCAGGCCTACCTCCTTACTTAAGGAAATGTGCCTGAACGTAAAGGGTCACTATGATAAAGTGAACATAGAGGTATACCAGTCCTCTCATTTCCTAACAAATACTTAGAAAAGTAGGGCTCGAACCTACACAAAAGAGACCAAAACTCTTCATACTTCCTTTATATTATTTCCTAGTAGGGTCAGCTAATAAAGCTATCGGGCCCATACCCCGAAAATGATGGTTCAACCCCTTCCCCTACTAATGAACCCTCATGCAAAACTAATCTCCTCCCTAAGCCTCTTACTAGGGACAACCATTACTATCTCAAGCAACCATTGAATAATAGCATGAACAGGACTAGAAATCAACACTCTTGCCATCATCCCATTAATCTCAAAATCTCATCACCCACGAGCTGTCGAAGCAGCAATCAAATACTTCCTAGTACAGGCAGCTGCTTCAGCACTAATCCTCTTCTCAAGCATAACCAATGCTTGAATCACAGGACAGTGAGATATCACCCAGCTAAACCACCCAACATCCATCCTACTACTGACCACAGCAGTCTCAATAAAACTGGGATTGGTACCATTCCACTTCTGATTCCCCGAAGTCCTTCAAGGTACATCTCTAACCACCGCCCTACTTCTTTCAACAATAATAAAATTCCCACCCCTCACCCTCCTCTTCCTAACATCCCACTCACTAAACCCAACCCTACTAGTTACCATGGCTATCGCCTCAGCCGCCCTAGGGGGTTGAATGGGCCTAAATCAAACACAAGTTCGAAAGATCTTAGCCTTCTCGTCCATCTCTCATCTAGGCTGAATAGCCATCATCATCATCTATAGCCCCAAACTCACCTTGTTAACCTTCTACCTATATACCCTAATAACTGCCACTGTATTCCTCACTCTCAACACAACAAAAACCCTAAACTTATCAACAATAATAACTTCATGAACAAAAACTCCCATGCTAAACGCAACCCTCATACTAACTTTACTCTCCTTAGCAGGGCTCCCACCACTGACAGGCTTCTTACCTAAATGACTTATTATCCAGGAACTCACCAAACAAGAAGTAACTGTAGCAGCTACAATCATCACCATACTCTCATTACTAGGATTATTCTTTTACCTTCGCCTCGCATATCACTCAACAATTACACTCCCACCAAACTCAACAAACCACATAAAACAATGGCACATTAACAAGCCAGCAAGTACTTCAATCGCCATCCTTACCTCACTGTCAATCTCACTCCTGCCACTCTCTCCGATAATCCTGACAATTATCTAAGAAACTTAGGATAACCTAAACCGAAGGCCTTCAAAGCCTTAAATAAGAGCTAAACTCTCTTAGTTTCTGCTAAGACCCGTAGGGTACTAACCTACATCTTCTGAATGCAACCCAGACGCTTTAATTAAGCTAGGACCTTATCTAGATGGGTGGGCCTCGACCCCACAAAATTCTAGTTAACAGCTAAATGCTCAAACCTGCAAGCTTCCATCTAATCAGACTCCGGTACACTACTAATGTACATCAATGAGTTTGCAACTCAACATGAATTTCACTACAGAGTCGATAAGAAGAGGAATTAAACCTCTGTAAAAAGGACTACAGCCTAACGCCTATAACACTCGGCCATCTTACCTGTGACCTTCATCAACCGATGATTATTCTCCACCAACCACAAAGATATCGGCACCCTATACCTAATCTTCGGTGCATGAGCAGGTATAGTTGGAACTGCCCTTAGCTTACTCATTCGCGCAGAACTTGGTCAACCCGGGACACTCCTGGGAGATGACCAAATCTACAACGTAATCGTCACTGCCCACGCCTTTGTAATAATTTTCTTTATAGTCATGCCAATCATGATCGGTGGATTCGGAAACTGATTAGTACCACTCATAATTGGTGCGCCTGACATAGCATTTCCACGCATAAACAACATAAGCTTTTGACTACTACCTCCCTCCTTCTTACTCCTCCTAGCCTCTTCCACAGTAGAAGCAGGAGCAGGCACAGGATGAACTGTATACCCACCCCTCGCTGGTAACCTTGCCCATGCCGGAGCTTCAGTAGACCTGGCTATCTTCTCTCTTCACCTAGCAGGTGTGTCATCCATCTTGGGAGCGATCAATTTCATTACAACTGCTATCAACATAAAACCCCCAACTCTCTCACAATACCAAACACCCCTGTTTGTTTGATCAGTCCTAATCACTGCTGTATTACTACTACTCTCACTACCAGTCCTCGCTGCTGGTATCACCATGCTACTAACAGATCGAAACCTAAACACTACATTCTTCGACCCTGCGGGAGGAGGAGATCCTGTCTTATACCAACATCTATTTTGATTCTTCGGTCACCCAGAAGTTTATATCCTAATCCTACCAGGCTTCGGAATTATTTCACACGTAGTCACATACTATGCAGGCAAAAAAGAACCATTCGGCTACATGGGGATAGTATGAGCAATACTATCCATCGGATTCTTAGGCTTCATCGTATGAGCTCACCATATATTTACAGTAGGAATAGACGTAGACACCCGAGCATACTTCACCTCTGCAACTATAATCATCGCCATTCCAACCGGAATCAAAGTCTTCAGCTGACTAGCCACACTACACGGAGGAACTATTAAATGAGACCCTCCAATATTATGAGCCCTGGGCTTTATCTTCCTATTCACCATTGGGGGCCTAACAGGAATTGTCTTAGCAAACTCCTCATTAGACATTGCCCTACATGACACATACTACGTGGTCGCCCACTTCCATTACGTCCTATCAATAGGAGCTGTCTTCGCTATCCTAGCCGGATTTACCCATTGATTCCCCCTATTTACAGGATACACCCTACATCCCACATGAGCTAAGGCCCACTTCGGAGTCATATTTACGGGTGTAAACCTAACCTTTTTCCCTCAACACTTCCTAGGTTTAGCGGGCATGCCTCGACGATACTCCGACTACCCAGACGCCTACACCCTATGAAACACTATATCATCTATCGGCTCACTAATCTCAATAACAGCTGTAATTATACTAATGTTCATTATCTGGGAAGCCTTCGCATCAAAACGAAAAGTCTTACAATCAGAATTAACCGCTACCAACATCGAATGAATCCACGGCTGCCCACCTCCATACCATACCTTTGAGGAACCAGCCTTTGTCCAAGTACAAGAAAGGAAGGAATCGAACCCTCATACATTGGTTTCAAGCCAACCGCATTAAACCACTTATGCTTCTTTCTTTATAGGGCATTAGTAAATCAATTACATAGCCTTGTCAAGACTAAGTCACAGGTGAAAACCCTGTATGCCCTATGTGGCCAATCACTCACAATTCGGATTCCAAGACGCCTCATCCCCTATCATAGAAGAACTCGTAGAATTCCACGACCATGCTCTCATGGTCGCCCTGGCAATCTGTAGCCTGGTCCTCTACCTCCTAGCTCTTATACTAATAGAAAAACTATCCTCAAACACCGTCGACGCTCAAGAAGTAGAGCTAATCTGAACGATCCTGCCAGCCATCGTCCTCATTTTGCTTGCTCTTCCATCTCTACAAATCCTATACATAATAGATGAAATTGATGAACCTGACCTAACCCTAAAAGCCATCGGACATCAGTGATACTGATCGTACGAGTATACGGACTTCAAAGACCTAACATTCGACTCATATATAATCCCCACAACAGAACTCCCACAAGGACACTTCCGACTGCTAGAAGTAGATCACCGTGTTGTCATTCCTATAGAATCTCCCATCCGCATTATCATCACTGCTGATGACGTCCTACACTCATGGGCAATCCCTTCACTAGGTGTAAAAACCGATGCAATCCCAGGACGACTTAACCAAACATCATTCATTACCACTCGTCCAGGAGTATTCTATGGCCAATGTTCAGAAATCTGTGGGGCCAACCATAGCTATATACCAATCGTAGTAGAATCAACCCCCCTCACCCACTTCGAGAACTGATCTTTACTCCTATCATCCTAATCATTAAGAAGCTATGCAACAGCACTAGCCTTTTAAGCTAGCGAAAGAGGACCACTCCCCTCCTTAATGATATGCCCCAGCTCAACCCAGCTCCCTGATTCCTTATCATACTAATATCATGATTAGTTCTCTCACTAATCACCCAACCTAAACTCTTACACTTCACTACGACTAACCCCCCTTCCAACAAAATATTAACAACCACCAAAACTGCTCCCTGAACCTGACCATGAATCTAAGCTTCTTCGATCAATTCACAAGCCCATGCCTCTTAGGAATCCCACTAATCCTACTCGCAATACTGTTCCCCGCCCTATTACTCCCAACACCGGGCAACCGATGAATCACTAATCGTCTCTCCACCCTCCAATTATGATTCTTCCACCTAATCACAAAACAACTAATAATCCCCCTAAACAAAACGGGCCACAAATGAGCCCTAATACTAACATCACTCATAATCCTATTGATCACAATCAACCTACTAGGCCTACTTCCATACACATTCACCCCAACAACCCAACTATCAATAAACATAGCATTGGCCTTCCCACTCTGACTAGCCACCCTCCTCACAGGCCTACGAAATCAACCCTCAATCTCCTTAGGACATCTCCTACCAGAAGGAACTCCCACTCCACTGATCCCTGCTCTAATCCTAATCGAAACCACCAGCCTACTCATTCGTCCACTAGCCTTAGGCGTTCGCCTCACTGCCAACCTTACAGCCGGACATCTACTCATCCAACTTATCTCTACAGCCACCATAGCCCTACTCCCTATCATACCGACAGTCTCCATCCTAACTGCCTCAATCCTACTGTTACTAACAATCCTAGAAGTAGCCGTAGCCATAATCCAAGCCTACGTCTTTGTCCTCTTACTAAGTCTCTACTTACAAGAAAATATCTAATGGCCCACCAAGCACACTCCTATCACATAGTAGACCCAAGCCCTTGACCAATTTTCGGAGCAACCGCTGCCCTACTCACCACCTCAGGGCTAATCATATGATTCCACCATAGCTCCTCACAACTCCTATCCCTAGGATTACTCTCCATAATCCTAGTAATACTACAATGATGACGAGACATCGTACGAGAAAGCACATTCCAAGGCCACCATACCCCTACAGTCCAAAAAGGCCTGCGATACGGAATAATCCTTTTCATTACATCAGAAGTATTCTTCTTCCTTGGTTTCTTCTGAGCATTCTTCCACTCTAGCTTAGTACCCACTCCAGAACTCGGCGGACAATGACCCCCAACAGGAATCAAACCCCTCAATCCCCTAGAAGTACCACTATTAAACACCGCCATCCTCTTAGCATCAGGCGTCACCGTGACATGAGCACATCACAGCATCACAGAAAGCAACCGAAAACAAGCAATCCACGCACTAACCATAACAATCTTACTTGGATTTTACTTCACAGCCCTACAAGCAATAGAATACTACGAGGCCCCATTCTCAATCGCCGACGGTGTATATGGCTCAACCTTCTTTGTAGCTACAGGATTTCACGGGCTACATGTAATCATCGGCTCCTCCTTTCTGTCAGTCTGTCTCCTACGATTAATCAAATTTCACTTTACATCCAGCCATCACTTCGGATTCGAAGCTGCAGCTTGGTACTGACATTTTGTAGACGTCATCTGATTATTCCTCTACATATCTATCTACTGATGAGGATCCTGCCTTTCTAGTATACTTATTACAATTGACTTCCAATCTCTAAAATCTGGTAGAACTCCAGAGAAAGGCAATAAACATAATCACATTCATACTCACTCTATCTCTCGCCCTAGCCGTTATCCTAACTACATTAAACTTCTGGCTCGCCCAGACTAACCCAGACTCAGAAAAACTCTCCCCATACGAGTGCGGCTTTGATCCTCTTGGATCTGCTCGCCTCCCATTCTCAATTCGTTTCTTCCTCAGTAGCAATCCTATTCTTACTATTTGACCTAGAAATCGCACTCCTACTCCCACTCCCATGGGCCATCCAACTCCAATCACCCACTACCACTCTAACTTGAGCATCCATTATCATCATTCTACTCACACTAGGATTGATTTATGAATGAACCCAAGGAGGCCTAGAATGAGCAGAATAAACAGAAAGTTAGTCTAGCCAAGACAGTTGATTTCGACTCAACAGACCATAGCCTGACCCTATGACTTTCTCTATGTCACTCTCACATTTCAGCTTCTATTCAGCATTCACCCTAAGCAGCTTGGGATTGGCATTCCATCGAACTCATCTAATCTCTGCCCTCTTATGTCTGGAAAGCATAATATTATCCATATACATTGCCCTATCAATCTGACCCATCGAAAACCAAACAACATCATCCGCCCTAATACCAGTACTTATACTCTCATTCTCAGCCTGTGAAGCAGGCACAGGTCTAGCAATATTAGTAGCTTCCACCCGAACCCATGGTTCTGACCACCTACACAATCTAAACCTCCTACAATGCTAAAAATCGTCATCCCAACAATCATACTTCTCCCTATGGCCCTCACATCCCCCAAAAAACTTTTATGAACTAACACCACCATATATAGTCTCCTAATTGCTGCCCTCAGCCTACAATGACTACTCCCAACATATTACCCCCACAAAAACCTAACCCAATGAACGGGCATTGACCAAATCTCATCCCCACTATTAGTCTTATCCTGCTGACTCCTCCCCCTCATAATTATAGCCAGCCAAAACCACCTCCAACATGAACCACTAGCACGAAAACGAATTTTCATCATAACTCTCATCACAATTCAACCATTTATCCTTCTAGCTTTCTCAACTACAGAACTAATATTATTTTACATTTCATTCGAAGCCACACTTATCCCCACCCTAATTCTAATCACACGATGGGGAAGCCAACCAGAACGCCTAAGCGCTGGCATTTACCTCTTATTCTACACCCTCATCAGCTCCCTCCCCCTTCTAGTCACAATTTTACACTTACACTCCCAAATTGGCACCCTGCATCTAATAATCCTAGAACTAACCCACCCTGCACTCACCAACTCTTGAACTAGCACCCTATCAGGACTAGCCCTCCTAACAGCATTCATAGTAAAAGCACCCCTATATGGACTTCACCTATGACTACCAAAAGCCCACGTAGAAGCCCCAATTGCAGGTTCCATACTACTTGCTGCCCTACTCCTCAAACTAGGTGGATACGGTATCATACGAATTACCCTACTAATAGGCCCCCTCTCAAGCCAACTACACTACCCATTTCTCACCCTAGCCTTATGAGGTGCACTAATAACCAGCTCAATCTGCCTACGCCAAACCGATTTAAAATCACTCATTGCCTACTCCTCAGTAAGTCACATAGGCTTAGTCATTGCTGCAAGTATAATCCAAACTTCCTGATCATTCTCAGGAGCCATAATCCTTATAATCTCCCACGGCCTTACATCTTCAATACTATTCTGTTTAGCCAACACAAACTATGAGCGCACCCACAGCCGAATTTTACTCCTAACGCGAGGCTTCCAACCCATCCTACCCCTCATAGCAACCTGATGACTTCTAGCTAACCTCACGAACATAGCCCTACCCCCAACAACTAACCTAATAGCAGAGCTAACCATCATAACTGCCCTATTCAACTGGTCCGCCCTCACAATCATCCTCACAGGAACAGCAACCCTCCTAACTGCCTCGTACACTCTATTCATGTTACTAATAACCCAACGAGGAGTACTACCTACCCACATCACATCCATTCAAAACTCAAACACACGAGAACACCTCCTAATAACCCTTCACATCCTCCCCTTGTTACTCCTTATCCTAAAACCAGAGTTAATCTCCGGAACCCCCTTATGCAGATATAGTTTAACCCAAACATTAGACTGTGATTCTAAAAATAGAAGTTAAACTCTTCTTACCTGCCGAGGGGAGGTTAAACCAATAGGAGCTGCTAACTCTTACATCTGAGTCTAAAACCTCAGCCCCCTTACTTTTAAAGGATAACAGCAATCCATTGGTCTTAGGAGCCACTCATCTTGGTGCAAATCCAAGTAAAAGTAATGGAGACAGCACTACTCCTCAACACCTCCATACTCCTCACACTAACAATCATTCTCACCCCCACACTACTCCCACTACTAACAAAAAACCTCCAAAACTCTCCAACCACCATCACACGTACCATCAAGACCGCCTTCCTAGCTAGCCTAGTACCAATAACACTCTTCATATATTCAGGCACAGAAAGTATCATCTCCTATTGAGAATGAAAATTCATCACAAACTTTAAAATCCCCCTTAGCTTCAAAATAGACCAGTACTCAATAATATTCTTCCCCATTGCACTATTTGTAACATGATCCATCCTACAATTCGCAACATGATACATAAGCTCAGAACCCTACATCACAAAATTTTTCCTCTACCTCTTAATATTCCTAATCGCTATACTAACGCTAACTATTGCTAATAACATATTCCTACTATTCATCGGATGAGAAGGTGTTGGAATTATATCATTCCTATTAATCGGCTGATGGCAAGGACGAGCAGAAGCTAACACAGCTGCACTCCAAGCCGTACTCTACAACCGAATCGGAGACATTGGCCTTATCCTAAGCATAGCATGACTTGCATCAACCACAAATACATGAGAGATGCAACAAGCTTTCTCCCCAACACAAACCCCAACACTCCCCTTACTGGGCCTAATCCTCGCTGCTACAGGAAAATCAGCCCAATTTGGTCTTCACCCATGACTGCCAGCCGCCATGGAAGGGCCAACCCCCGTTTCCGCCCTACTTCACTCCAGCACCATAGTAGTAGCCGGAATCTTCCTTCTCATCCGTACACACCCCATACTCGTCAACAACCAAACCGCCCTCACCCTATGTCTATGTCTAGGAGCCCTATCCACACTATTTGCCGCCACATGCGCTCTCACACAAAATGACATCAAAAAAATTATCGCTTTCTCTACCTCTAGCCAACTCGGCCTAATAATAGTCACAATCGGACTAAACCTCCCACAACTAGCCTTCCTCCACATCTCAACGCACGCCTTCTTCAAAGCCATACTCTTCCTCTGCTCAGGCTCAATCATCCACAACCTAGGTGGAGAACAAGACATTCGAAAAATGGGCAGCCTACAAAAAACACTCCCAACAACCACCTCCTGCTTAACTATCGGCAATCTTGCTCTAATAGGCACGCCATTCCTAGCCGGATTCTACTCAAAAGACCTTATCATCGAAAACCTAAACACCTCCTACCTGAATACCTGAGCACTACTACTAACACTTCTAGCCACATCATTCACCGCAACCTATAGCCTACGTATAACTATTCTCGTCCAAACAGGACACACCCGTACACCCACAACTACCCCAATAAACGAAAATAACCCAGCAATTATCAACCCAATCACCCGACTTGCTCTAGGTAGCATCCTAGCAGGCTTACTCATCACATCCTATATTCCCCCCACAAAAACCCCTCCAATAACCATACCCATACTCACAAAAACTGCAGCCATCATCATCACAATCTTAGGTATCATCCTAGCCATTGAACTCTCAAATATAACCCAATCCCTGACCCTACCAAAACAAAACATCTGCCTAAACTTCTCTAACACATTAGGATACTTCAATCCCCTAATCCATCGCCTCAACTCTACAAACCTATTAGACACCGGACAAAAAATCGCCTCACACTTAATCGACTTATCCTGATACAAAAAAATAGGCCCAGAAGGACTCGCAGACCTCCAACTTATAGCTACCAAAACCTCAACCACCATTCACACAGGACTAATCAAAACATACTTAGGATCCTTCGCCCTATCTATTCTCATTATCCTATTAACCCATAGACTTCCAAATTAATGGCCCCCAACATCCGAAAATCCCATCCCCTGTTAAAAATAATCAACAACTCCCTAATCGACTTACCAACCCCCTCAAACATCTCTGCCTGATGAAACTTCGGGTCACTCCTAGGCATCTGCCTCGCAACACAAATCCTAACCGGCCTACTACTTGCCATACACTACACTGCAGACACAACCTTAGCCTTCTCATCCGTTGCCCACACATGCCGAAACGTCCAGTACGGTTGACTGATCCGCAACCTACACGCAAACGGAGCCTCATTCTTTTTCATTTGCATCTACCTACACATCGGACGAGGGCTTTACTATGGATCTTACCTCTACAAAGAAACTTGGAACACAGGAATTATCCTCCTACTAACACTCATAGCAACTGCCTTCGTAGGTTATGTCCTACCCTGAGGACAAATATCATTCTGAGGTGCTACAGTTATCACTAACCTATTTTCTGCCATCCCCTACATTGGCCAAACCCTTGTAGAATGAGCCTGAGGAGGTTTCTCAGTCGATAACCCCACACTAACTCGATTCTTTGCCTTACACTTCCTCCTCCCCTTCATAATTGCGGGTCTTACCTTAATCCATCTTACCTTCCTCCACGAATCCGGCTCAAACAACCCCCTAGGCATTGTATCAAACTGCGACAAAATCCCATTCCATCCCTACTTCTCCCTAAAAGATGTCCTAGGATTCATACTCATACTCCTCCCCCTCATAACCCTTGCCTTATTCTCACCCAACCTACTAGGGGACCCAGAAAACTTCACCCCAGCAAACCCACTAGTCACACCCCCACATATCAAACCCGAATGATACTTCCTATTCGCATATGCCATTCTACGCTCAATCCCCAACAAACTAGGAGGCGTACTAGCTCTCGCCGCCTCTGTACTAATCCTATTTCTAACCCCACTTCTCCACAAATCTAAACAACGCTCAATAACCTTTCGTCCACTATCCCAACTCCTATTCTGAACCCTAGTTGCTAACCTTCTCATCCTAACATGAATTGGCAGCCAACCAGTAGAACACCCCTTTATCATCATCGGCCAACTAGCCTCTATCACATACTTCACCATTCTCCTAATCCTCTTTCCCCTCATCGGGGCCCTAGAAAACAAAATACTCAACTACTAAAACACTCTAATAGTTTACAAAAAACATTGGTCTTGTAAACCAAAGAATGAAGACTTCACCTCTTCTTAGAGTTACACCAACCATACACCTCAAAGAAAGAGGACTTAAACCTCTATCTCCAACTCCCAAAGCTGGTATTTTTCGTTAAACTATTCTCTGATCTCTCCCCCTAAACAGCTCGAATCGCACCCCGAGATAACCCCCGGACAAGCTCCAATACAACAAACAAAGTCAACAGCAACCCTCACCCCGCCACCAAAAACATCCCCACCCCTTGCCCATAAAATATAGCTACTCCACTAAAATCCAACCGAACGGAAGCCATCCCCCCACCGTCCACGGTAACAACATCCAACTCCCAACCCCCAATAAGCCCTCCAACAACCATCCCTACCACCAACACCAAAATAAACCCTGCACCATACCCAACAACCCGTCAATCTCCCCAAGCCTCCGGAAAAGGATCTGCCGCTAAAGACACAGAATACACAAAAACCACTAACATCCCCCCCAGATAAACCATAAACAACACTAATGCCACAAAAGAAACCCCCAAACTCAACAACCACCCACACCCCACAACAGACGCCAAAACCAAACCAACCACCCCATAATAAGGGGAAGGATTAGACGCAACTGCTAATCCCCCTAAAACAAAACATAACCCTAAAGAAACTACAAGGTAAGTCATAGCAGTTCCTGCTTGGCTTTTCTCCAAGACCTGCGGCTTGAAAAGCCGCCGCTATTTTTTAACCACAGGAACTAAAAAATAATAGTACCTAGTGCCCCCCCCCCCCTACCCCCCCCGTGCATGTATACATATACATTATGTATATATGTACATTAAATTATATGCCCCATTATAATGCCCCATGCACGAGAATACATACTATGCATGTACTAAGACCATACACATTCAAGTAGGACAATCCTTTCATTCTGTAACTATTTTGCGTCCAGAGTACAATACATGTAATGCTTTAATGAATATTCCCTACCTTGCCACCGAACCCTACCCATACCATTCTAGACCCTGTACCTGAAATCCATTAATAATACGGATGTGCTTGACTACATACCCTGAATGCTCGTAAGTCATAACAATTCAACTATCTCTTGAAGTACCGGTTTCTGAAGAACAAGGTTATCTATTAATCGATCTTCTCACGTGAAATCAGCAACCCGCTGCATATAAGATACTGCGTTACTAGCTTCAGGACCATTCTTTCCCCCTACACCCCTAGCCCAACTTGCTCTTTTGCGCCTCTGGTTCCTATATCAGGGCCATACCTTGGTTGTTCCATCCTTCTTGCTTTTCACCGATACATCTGGTTGGCTATATATCACCATCTCACCCGTGATCGCGACATCTGGATAGCCTTGGCACTTTTGGTTCCCTTTTTTTTTGGGGCGTCTTCACTCTACCCTTCCAAGTGCGGCGGGTCCTTTTCAAGTGGTGGACGTGAGCATTCCCTGCCCATCGGTCTGGCGTTGGTCCTCAGGAGTTGATTAATGAGACGGTTTGCGTATATGGGGAATCATCTTGACACTGATGCACTTTGTTTTCCATTTGGTTATGGTGTGTCCACAGACTCTTATTTATGCTGCTATTTAGTGAATGCTTGTTGGACATATTTTCTTACTTTCACACCTCCTCTAACTTTCTAAGCAACACTAGGCGTTTTCAACCAAATATTCATTACGTCATCATCATGAATTTTATTCACACATTTTTCATATGTCATCAACACTGGAGTTACATTAATAAATTAGCTTTCCATTTTTCATCATCATTCCATGTTTATCATCATTCATCTTCCTCTATAAATCCAACTTAATTTTCATTCCCTTTCCTTCGCATAAACCCCATGACAAAATCCCATTCCATCCCTACTTCTCCCTAAAAGATGTCCTAGGATTCATACTCATACTCCTCCCCCTCATAACCCTTGCCTTATTCTCACCCAACCTACTAGGGGACCCAGAAAACTTCACCCCAGCAAACCCACTAGTCACACCCCCACATATCAAACCCGAATGATACTTCCTATTCGCATATGCCATTCTACGCTCAATCCCCAACAAACTAGGAGGCGTACTAGCTCTCGCCGCCTCTGTACTAATCCTATTTCTAACCCCACTTCTCCACAAATCTAAACAACGCTCAATAACCTTTCGTCCACTATCCCAACTCCTATTCTGAACCCTAGTTGCTAACCTTCTCATCCTAACATGAATTGGCAGCCAACCAGTAGAACACCCCTTTATCATCATCGGCCAACTAGCCTCTATCACATACTTCACCATTCTCCTAATCCTCTTTCCCCTCATCGGGGCCCTAGAAAACAAAATACTCAACTACTAAAACACTCTAATAGTTTACAAAAAACATTGGTCTTGTAAACCAAAGAATGAAGACTTCACCTCTTCTTAGAGTTACACCAACCATACACCTCAAAGAAAGAGGACTTAAACCTCTATCTCCAACTCCCAAAGCTGGTATTTTTCGTTAAACTATTCTCTGATCTCTCCCCCTAAACAGCTCGAATCGCACCCCGAGACAACCCCCGGACAAGCTCCAATACAACAAACAAAGTCAACAGCAACCCTCACCCCGCCACCAAAAACATCCCCACCCCTTGCCCATAAAATATAGCTACTCCACTAAAATCCAACCGAACGGAAGCCATCCCCCCACCGTCCACGGTAACAACATCCAACTCCCAACCCCAATAAGCCCTCCAACAACCATCCCTACCACCAACACCAAAATAAACCCTGCACCATACCCAACAACCCCGTCAATCTCCCCCAAGCCTCCGGAAAAGGGATCTGCCGCTAAGACACAGAAATACACAAAAACCACTAACATCCCCCCCAGATAAACCATAAACAACACTAATGCCACAAAAGAAACCCCCAAACTCAACAACCACCCACACCCCACAACAGACGCCAAAACCAAACCAACCACCCCATAATAAGGGGAAGGATTAGACGCAACTGCTAATCCCCCTAAAACAAAAACATAACCCTAAAGAAACTACAAGGTAAGTCATAGCAGTTCCTGCTTGGCTTTTTCTCCAAGACACCTGCGGCTTGAAAAGCCGCCGCTATTTTTTAACCACAGGAACTAAAAAAAATAGTACCTAGTGCCCCCCCCCCCCCCTACCCCCCCCGTGCATGTACTTGTGTACATTAAACTATCTGCCCCATTACATTACATTAATGCTAGAGAACACATTTAATGCATGTATTAAAGACACTAATGCAACCGGACATAAATCTTTCTTTACCCCTATCCTGCGTCCAGAGTACAATACATGTAATGCTTTAATGAATATTCCCTACCTTGCCACCGAACCCTACCCATACCATTCTAGACCCTGTACCTGAAATCCATTAATAATACGGATGTGCTTGACTACATACCCTGAATGCTCGTAAGTCATAACAATTCAACTATCTCTTGAAGTACCGGTTTCTGAAGAACAAGGTTATCTATTAATCGATCTTCTCACGTGAAATCAGCAACCCGCTGCATATAAGATACTGCGTTACTAGCTTCAGGACCATTCTTTCCCCCTACACCCCTAGCCCAACTTGCTCTTTTGCGCCTCTGGTTCCTATATCAGGGCCATACCTTGGTTGTTCCATCCTTCTTGCTTTTCACCGATACATCTGGTTGGCTATATATCACCATCTCACCCGTGATCGCGACATCTGGATAGCCTTGGCACTTTTGGTTCCCTTTTTTTTTGGGGCGTCTTCACTCTACCCTTCCAAGTGCGGCGGGTCCTTTTCAAGTGGTGGACGTGAGCATTCCCTGCCCATCGGTCTGGCGTTGGTCCTCAGGAGTTGATTAATGAGACGGTTTGCGTATATGGGGAATCATCTTGACACTGATGCACTTTGTTTTCCATTTGGTTATGGTGTGTCCACAGACTCTTATTTATGCTGCTATTTAGTGAATGCTTGTTGGACATATTTTCTTACTTTCACACCTCCTCTAACTTTCTAAGCAACACTAGGCGTTTTCAACCAAATATTCATTACGTCATCATCATGAATTTTATTCACACATTTTTCATATGTCATCAACACTGGAGTTACATTAATAAATTAGCTTTCCATTTTTCATCATGCGTACGCGCATAAACACGTTCCAAACTACCAATGAAACTTCCCTACATCAACAAACAACAAACAACAAACAACAAACAACAAACAACAAACAACAAACAACAAACAACAAACAACAAACAACAAACAACAAACAACAAACAACAAACAACAAACAACAGCTTAGATC